>OY744511.1:3753873-3976549 GCA_963556185.1 Pseudopediastrum boryanum | reverse complement strand
TTAAACCCTAATGCTGGTCCCAAAAGTATTCAAAGTGGAAAGCGCACCCCTGTGTACATACATGCCTGTCTAGTGCCTTGTTTATATCGTACTGATCATGATATTATAAATATTCATGGCATGCCAGGGCAACAGTGCCATAGGTCCCGCAAGCTGCTACGAGAACAATAACCTGCGTAATGTGTTGTAATGGTTCTTGCCTCTTCTGCACCCCTAATGTCGACCAGCCAGTTTCATTCACGTGAGAAGCCACTAATTGACAACCTCCTCCTCCCTTCCCCCCCCCCCAGGCTCTGATGTCTTTCTTGGTGAATTCCATCCCCACCCTGGTCCCCGTGGTTTCCTTCCTTGTGTTCCTCCTTGTGTTCCACACACCCCTCACACCAGGCCAAGCCTTCACCAGCCTGGCACATTTCAATGTGCTGCGCTTCCCACTCTTCCAACTACCACAGATTGTAACACAGGTAAACATATATTGTTCCAGCTCGCTGTACTTTGTGACAGCTTGAGGTGCGGGGCCTATGGCACTTTTTGCTGTGGCATATCGTGAAATGTATAGCTAGAGGTGGTTGGTATCTAGGTAGTGAAGGTTGTAATGCTACTGCAAATTGTCAGATCAGGGCTTAGGGCTGTGCTTGTATTAGGGCTTGGGGCTTAGGACTTAGGGCTTATTAGGGCTTAGGGCTGTGCTTGTATTGCAAAGGGCCACGAGCTGGGAATTCTGCCACAGATTGTGACACAGGTAAAGCTCTGAGGTGGATGAGCTCACGAAACTGCTTTTTGGCGGGAAATGAAGCATGCAGGA
Source organism: Pseudopediastrum boryanum (assembly GCA_963556185.1). NCBI lineage: Eukaryota > Viridiplantae > Chlorophyta > Chlorophyceae > Sphaeropleales > Hydrodictyaceae > Pseudopediastrum > Pseudopediastrum boryanum. The sequence continues at coordinate 3,975,744 of OY744511.1, read as the reverse complement.
TATCAGGGTTTGGTTGCGTGCTTCAATTAAAACCTTTTGTGTTGAGTAATGCATAATGCCCCAAGGACCCCCCCCATTCGTAACACCGAGCCCCGCAGCTCACCTCCTGTGCCTGTGGAGGCTAACCGCTAGACACCAGCCCGCGTTCCGCTCCAGCTCAAAATGCAGCCCGTAGCCAAATCTTACCACCTGTTGTTTCAATCTGCACTGGGCCCGAGAGCAAACCCTTATGTGTGACAGGTAGTAAGCTTGCTTTGCCTGCCTTGATTTCATTGTCTGTATACGTACTAAAACTGTTACTAACAGACTCCAACAATTCTATATGAGCCATTGGCCAACTAGGACCACGTGGTGAAAATAATTTTACAAAACGTGCTTTCAAACGCTGTACTCCAGCAGCAGCAGCAGCAGCAGCAGAAGATCTCTCTGGGACCTTAGCCTTGTGCATGATGACGGTCCTTTAAATTGCACTTTCATACAATGCAATAAACCTGGGATGGCTGGGGTGGGTATGGGTATGGGGGAGGAGAGATGGGGGCGGGGGAAGAGGAAGGGGTTGAGAGGGAAGGGGGGGAGCGGGAGGGGGGAGGGGGAGGAGGAGGGGGGGAGGCTGGAGGATGTGTGGGGCGGAGGGGGTAAACCAAGAGGAAGGTTATGCAAGCACGTGTGGCTCGTACCTGCTGCTTTAGGACAGTGTCTATCCATAGGCATTAAAGCACAGCAAAAGTTAACTGGTTCTGAATACCAAGTTGTTTGTGATCTTACCTTGGCTGCTGCTGCTGCTGCTGCCATCTGTCTCTCCTCTATCTGCAGGCCATGCAAGCTCGTGTGTCACTAACTCGTCTCCAAGAGTTACTAGCAGCACCAGAACTAACACCTGCACAACATCAACACCACTAGCACCACCAGCAGCAGCAGCAGGATCATCAGAATCCCAAACCCCATCTCAACACCCTGCCAAAGCCATCCCCCACCTCCCTCCACCCCCCCATTGCCATCCACCTACACGGGGATTTCTGCTGGGACTTATCCGACCCCCCCAGCCTTACCAACATCAACCTAGACCTCCCCAAAGGGTCTTTAGTCGCAGTAGTAGGCCCAACAGGGTCTGGTAAAACCTCGCTGCTTGCTGCCATGCTAGGTCTTATGCCTGGGGTTGAGGACAGCGAGGGTTCTGAGGGTAGGGGTTTAGGGTTTAGGGCGAGCTTTGAGGGTTTAGGCGGGGGGCAGCAGCAGCAGCAGGTGGGGGTGGTGGGGAGGACGGCGTATGTCCCACAGGCGCCGTTTTTAATGGGGATGACGGTACGGGAGAATATTTTGTTTGGGAGGGGGTGGGAGGAGGGGAGGTATTGGAGGTGTGTTGCTGCTGCGTGTTTGGAGCCGGATTTTGAGGCGCTGCCAGGGGGAGATCTTACGGAATTAGGTGAGGCAGAAGGGTTTTTTTTTGGGGGGGGGGGAGCTAGGGTTTAGGGTTAGGACTGGAATCCAAAACCCAAACTTGTAAGTCTGACTCTGAGGCGCTGCCACTGGGAGATCTTACAGAGTTAGGTGGGAAAAAAGGGGGGTTGGGGGAGGGGAGAGCTAAGGTTTAGGGTTAAAGCTGAATCAAAAAATCCAGATCTCTTATCTCAAATCGAAACCATGGGGGTCTGACTAGGCTAATAAAGGCTGCAATATGGGGGTAAGGGAAGTGGAGCAGGGTATGGTCAATAGGGAGTGTATGACAACGATGTTGGCAGTCCGAGCTGAAAACCACTCAGGTGGCATCTGAGCACACCCTGCCTTGTAACACCGCTTTGACGGGGTCATTTGGTAATTGGTAATTGGTAACAAGATCTGCAAGAAACTGTGTGCTCCAATTGCTTTTGCTTTATTATTTGACGTCTTCAAACATCCTCTGTACACGATCCTACATATGCTGCCACATCTTTACATGCTCCTCAGCGCCTCCGTCAGCTCAACTCCCCCTGGTGTCACTTTGTGTCACTAGCATCACTAGTGAGTCACTTGCCCCTGGTGCCGCAGGTGAGCGCGGTGTGAATGTGTCTGGTGGTCAGAAGCAGCGCATCAGCATAGCACGTGCGTTATATGCTGATGCTGACGTGGTGCTGCTGGATGACCCCCTGTCTGCTCTAGATGCAAGAATGGCACGAGCAGTGGCACAACAAGCAATACGGAAGGTACGCTTAAGATAGGGTTTGGTTCTGGGGTTGATCAGAATATTGCGGTTTGCAATGAATCAGCGCATAGTGCCCATACTTCTAAGCAATATCGCTGCTATCAATTTGCACGTTGGAGTCCTGTCGCGGGTGCTGCACGGTTCAAAAGCTGTGCGGTTATTTACCAAGACTGTCGTTCTTGCCACCAGTCAGTTTTGCTGTGACATGTCTCGTATACTCCTGCTGCTGCTGCTGCTGCCGTTCCGCTGTTGTAGGAGTTATCTGGCAAGACTGTTGTCCTTGCCACCAATCAGCTTGATGTGAATTGTTGTGAATAGATGTGAATTGATGTGACGTGTCTCATATTCTCCTGCTGTTGCTGTTGCTGCTGCTGCTGCTCCTTCCCATGTCTGTAGGAGTTATCTTCCAAGATTGTTGTCCTGGCCAGCAATCAATTTAATGTGACACATCTCATACTCTTCGCCTGCCTCTGCTGCTGCTCCTCTCCATGTCTGTAGGAGTCATCTGACAATAATGTTGTCCTGGCCACCAATCAAAATCGATTGACATGTCACCTATTCTCCTGCTGCTGCTGCTGTTCCATGTATATCTGTAGTAGTCATCTACCAAGACTTTTGTTCTTGCCACCAATAGAATTGATGTAGCATGCTGCTGCTGCTGTTCCACCATTGTAGGAATTACGTGACAAGACTGTTGTGCTTGCCACCAATCAGCTTCAGTTTGTTCCCATGTGTGATGTGGTGGTGGTCATGAAGGGAGGGCAGCTGGCAGAAGTGGGAAATTATCAGGACCTCATGGCCAAGGGAGGAGCACTGGCAGCACTGATGAAAGAGACTACGGTGAGCAAACTGATTAGACTGCTATGGGCAGCAGGATTCAGGGCCATCTTTATTGTTGGGAACTTTCAAACTGCGTTGTAAAATGGGAGTTTGCAGGGTTTCTTACCCACGCCCATGCTGCCTCACATCTGGCACATGGACAATGGCCTGACGACAACAGCAACAAAATCCGCACTGATCTTGGAGCCCTGGGTTTTGGTTCCCCAAACAGCTGGTGTAGTACTCGGACAGAAGTCAGCCAACCGTCTGGGGCTGGGCTCCTCCTTTGCTCACAAGTAATGCACTGTTGACAAGAGGCTAGGTAGCATGGAGATGTATTATTGTTTTTTATGTCTGGAATAATACAATTTTGCTACTTCTCTTTGCATGATGCAGTCACTACAGCTCTTCATACTTTACTGTATTAATACATATGTTGCTATGTATTGGTGCATTTGTTGCTATGACCCTGCCAGCAGGGTATGCGTCCAATTTGCTACAAAACGGTGTGAGTATTAATTGCAGTGTGACCACTGTTTTGTTGCCACAGGTTGAAGATGAAGACATCACAAGTTTTGAGCCAGAAGGAGGAGGAGGGGCAGGGGGACCAGGGGAACAGCACCAGCAGCAGCAAGCAGGAGAGGAGCAGCCAGCACCTGCAATAGCAGCAGCAGCAGCAGATGACACTCTTGCTCCTGGTGCTGCTGCTGCTGCTGGTTCCCCTGAGATCCGTGCGGCAAGTTCCAACCAAGCCACCACGACTAACCCCAGCAGCAGCAGCAGTAGCAGTAATGTTTCAGCTGCAGGTGGTGGTGGTGGTGTGTTAGGAGCCATCAGCAGGATGATGAGCAGTAGGTCTTACATCACAACATCTGACATCACACAGCCGCCACCTGCTACTGCTGCTGATGGTAGTGATGATATTGTTCAAGGTAATGCTGATGCTGCTGCTGCTACCGCTAGTGGTGGTGGTGGTGATGGTGGTGGTGGTGAGATCAAAGGTGATGTGGGGCAGCGATCTGGCTCTGGAACTGGTATTGCCACAGCTGTAGCTGCTGGTAGTTACGAGACTGCTACTGCTACTGTTGACGGCGGAGCTCCTCAAAATCCTGAACTAATCCCCTCTGTAGTATTGGATGCACCTCCTGCAGCTGCTACTAGTGCAGTTGTCCTGGCTGAAAGTGCTGCTGCTGGTGGTGGTGTTGCTGCTGCTGCTGGTGGTGGTGTTGCTGCTGGTACCACTCCAGTAGCAGGAGCAGCAGCAGAAGGAGCAGCAGCAGATACACCAGCAGCAGCAGCAGCAGGAGGAGGAGTCGCTGTTAAATCATCCAGGCCAGGAGGCAAGCTGACTGAGGATGAGAGTTCTGCTACTGGTGGTGTGTCATCCTCAGTGGTGTTTGCTTACATGAGGGCTCTGGGGGGACCACTGGCTGGGGGGTCACTGATGCTAGGGTTTATCAGTGCTGAGGCTTTGAGGGTGGGCGCAACAGTGTGGCTCAGTTACTGGACAGGTGCGGGGGGAGGGGTTTTTGGGGAGGGGGGAGAGTGGGGAAGGGAGAGGGGTGTTTGGGGTGGGGCAACAGTGTGGTTCAGTTACTGGACAGGTACGGAGACATAAAGGGGGGAGGGGGGTTTGGGGGGCAACTAGCAGTGTGGCTCAGCTACTGACATGTACAGAGATATGGTGGGGGTGGGGGGGGGGAACAGGAAGGGTGGCAGGGGGCGTCTGTGGGGGGAATGGGGGGAGCTACGGGGCTAATGGGGTTGAGGTGGGGGGGGGGGGCTTAGAGACTCGTAATTGCCATTTCTCTAGCTGTAAATTTTATGGGAGTTGCTCTGGCTCCTTCAGCACAAGGTCTGAACACGATGCAGCTGTGCCTACCATTGCTGGGGGTTCACCAGATGGGTCGTGTTGCATAGGTGGTCTATCCTACGTAAGAGCTGAACCTTGCACTAGTAGTTACTAACTGGACTCTGCGGCAGTTAGTAGCATAGTACATTCACATTCAGTGTATTGTAGTTATAAGTTTTGTGCTATCTCACTACATTCCATGATGTGCCATAGCAAAAGTGCTACAGGCCCCGCACCTCGAGCTGTTACGAAAACATTGAGATGGAGCAGTATACAAAATGTCACTAACACCTGTGTTGTTATCTTATTATTTATCTACCTCTTGTCGACGCTGCACTACTTGTGAGCAAAGGAGGAGCCCTGCCCCAAACGGTTGGCTGATTTGTGTGCACCCACTGTGCCGGCCTGGTGAGGACCCAAAACCCCAGTGTTGGCAGATTGGGCCAGAAGATGTTTCATGATACTGCATCTTAACTTCTGATCTTGCATGATGTGGTCTCCTGCTAGCATAGAGTGCCAGAACCAGCCGCGGGCCACCTGCTGACACACTTTGGCACTCTGTGTCACCAGGCCACACCCAGGCTGGTGACACTGGTGACTCCCGTGGATCTCTTTTCTACATGGGCATCTATGCTGCCATCAGTGGAGGGCAACTGCTCATCATGTTTGTCAACAGCTTGCAACTGGCCATAGCTGGGATAAGAGCTGGAAGGTAAAGAGAGAAGGGGTGGAGTGGAGGGGGGAAAAACAGGGGGTGACTTGGGGAGGGGGAGTAGGGGGGGGGTGTCGGTGTGTAAAGAGGGGGACTATTGCACCTGGCTATAGCTGGCATACGAGCTGGAAGACTGGGGGCAGGGTCAGGAGCAGGGCAGGACGCTGGGTAAAGGGTGGTGAAGGCCTTCAGAGAAACATAGATCGGGCTAATCTAAGCCATGATCACATGGTATTTGGAGTGTAGGTTGTAGCTGACATCTTAGCTGTAAGGGACCTAACACAAGGGTCAGAAGGAAAGAGTGGGGGTGTCAGTGCGCTGCTTAGGGGATTGGGTACAGGTTGTATTGCCGTAAAACGAAAGAAAGTTGCCTTATCGTTTGCCTGAGGGCGAAAGCTGCTTCATTCACAGACCTGCAAACCGAGAACATACGGTTACAAGTTTACACTACGCGTTCCGGCCTTTTCGGCCTTCATCAGGTGCGAAAAGGCGCCTTTCTTTCGTTTTAAAGCAAAAGGCGCAACAAGCATCTCACTGCAGCTGGAGATGAGAGCTAGTGCTGGGTAGGATAGAGACTGTACCAGGGATTGCTGTAGATTTGGCCAAAGGAGATGGCTGCACAAATGCATTGTTTGGACACACTAATCCTGCACCTTCCTGCCCAGTGTTCTCCATGAGGGTCACCCCAGGGTCACCCCAGGGTCACCCCTGGACTAGACGGTCTAGTCCAGTCCCTGTTATCTGCCCCCCTATGGTTCTACCACACCACTCCTGCTGGCCGCATCATTAACAGACTCACAAAGGACACGGCAGATATTGACAGGAACCTGGCGGGGAACCTGGGCTTTGCTTTCAGGTGGGAGGGGGGGAGGTTATGAGATGGGTGGGGGAGGAGGGGAGGTGGGGGAGGGCAGGGAGGGCACCATAATTAGGGAGGTGCCGGGGGGGGGGGGGGCGGGATGGACTAGGAGTGATGACAGAGATCTATGAGGAGGCTAGGGTGCTGAGAGGGAATCTAGTAGGGGACATGGGCTTTTGCTTCAGGTGCGAGGGGGGGGGGGGAGGCAGGGAGGGAGGGAAAATATTTGGGGAAGAAGGCGGAGGTTGGGGGACGGGGCAGGAGGACGACAGAGTTGTGGGGCAATTTGAGAGAGGGAATATGTTGTCGGAGAGGAAACTAGCTTGAAACCTGGCTTTTACTCTTAGGTGGGAGGGGGGTCCCCAGGGGAGAAAGGTTTGGGGAGGGGGAGGGGACAGATGGTGGGGAGGAGGGAGGGGCAGAGATGTGGGGCGGAATGCCTACAGAGTGTGCAGGAAAGAGCTCCATAGCTCATCTGCCAAAACAAACCCTATTCTGTATCACCTCGCTGTGTTTTTGATGGCTTGAGGTACGCCCTATGGTACTTTCTGCTATGGCATATCTGGTTATGTAACATTAGCTCACCTGCTTGCAGCTGTCACAGCATACTGCTACACAGCTGAGCCTTGTGTTCACTCCACCTTACCATCCAGCCAGGGACCTCATCTTACCACTGTTATTACTGCTGCTGATGACCTACACAATGTGTGGCTTGGTCATGCCCATTTCCTACCACTGAGGCCCGGGCCCTATGCAACTTTTGCTACGGCATATCACTGCACATCATTGCAAATCATTGCATATCATTGCATATCAGGCATATCATTGCATATTATGAAATGTAATCATAGCACCTAGCACTTGACCACTAGCCCTAGTCTTCTGTCACTCTTGCTGCTTCTGCTGCTGCTATTGTTTGTGTTGTAGGGCATTCCTGCAGTTGATGTCCACCATTGTCCTGATAGGGATAGGAGCTCCTTTTGCCTTGCCAGCTCTGATTGTGATCCTGGGTCTGTTCAGTGCCCTGTACAAGTACTACATGGCTTCAATGAGACAGGCCAAGAGGATAGAGGCAGTCACCAGGTGGGTCAACAGCTTGGTCAACCGGTCAATGGCTTGGTCAACTGGTCAACGGCGTGGTCAACTGGTCAATGACTTGCTTATTTTTCCAATGAGTTGTGACTAGATGAGTGTTTGTGACATAACACATGTGCAGCAGAGCGAAGTGACTGGCCGGAAGCAAAAAACATAATTGCATAGGCTATACATGCAATGCGTAGTGAGTGACACTGCAGTGAGCTATGTCTTTTGAACACGCAAAGCCACCGGAGTGAGGGGTTGATTGTATGACAACTCTTGTGTATGTGACCGCTTCAATTCAAAAGCAATACCAATGTAGCATTCTGTCTCAGCCTAGCAAATCTGTTGACAAGCAATGCACACATAAGGTAATTGTCCATGCGATGCTCAGGCTCATTTCGGGGCCCGATCCTGATGAGAGGTTTACGTTTCAGGGTTCAATGTGTGAAATTTAGGTTCTAGTAGTCAACGTCCATCCATTGATCCATTGCAAGCCCTCACATGCTGGAGTTCTCATTTCTTGCCACCCCTGCCCCACCCCTATGCACCTCAGGTCTCCCGTCTTCACCTCTGTCAATGAGGCCATCAGTGGTATAGCCACCATCAGGGCTTTTGGCGTTGAACCCTGGCTCACTGCTAGACATGCTGCCCTGGTGGACGCCAATGCTGCTGCTATTCTACTCAACGCAGCACTCAACCGCTGGCTCAGTGTGAGGCTGGAGATCTTGGGTGGAGTGTGCACACTGCTGGCGGCACTAGTGACTGTGGAGCAGCAGGGGAGGAATGCGGCAGCCATGGGACTGTTGCTAACATATGCGTTACAGGTACGGTAGTAGTAGTTATGAGTGACTTGCCTAGGGGGGATGTAACGTATGCATCAATGCATGGGCAGTACATGTCATCCGTCACATTACCATCAGGTGCAAAGGAACCACTACCGGTATGGTCGGATCCTAGGGGCACATTCATTGGGGTTTGGGGTTGGAATGTCCAGTAGTGAACTGTGGAGCAGCCGGGGAGGAATGTGGCGGCCATGGGACTGCTGCTGACTTACGCACTACAGGTAGGGCTTAATCCTAGACCCTAAACCCCAAACCCTAACTTCCTTGGGCCTGGAATGTACAGGGAGATCTCTTTTTTGCCTGGTTGGCTGGGTCGTTTTTCTGTGCCAAGAAGCTGTGGCAGTGTTCTGTTGTAGCTGTGGTCAGGTATGGCTTTTTTTATGTTGTTTTGGTGTCTTAGGGGAGTGCCGGTGGGGCGCACTGCCCACAGTAATTTAGCAAAATGTTCTCAAGGCCATGGGGTCGAGAGAAGCTGTACTGCTGTCGATCATCTGATATACCGTATTGCATTAATAGGATTGGTCGCTTGTGGGCCAATAGTGTGGTAGGGGCAGGGATGAGATGCAATACCAGTGATTGCATCTTACCTCGTTTCTTCGAAGATTTTGCGCAAAATGTGAAAATTCCCGAAATTTAGACCAATTTGGCTACTTGTTCGGAATCCAAAACGAGTGAGAATTCCTCGAATCCTGAAGTTTGACGACAGTTCTTGGGACTTTTCGATTCGTTTTAGCCCATTTGCAGTCGTTTTTGGCCAAAAGCGCAGCTAAACAGCACATTTCCCGAGGCCCTCCGGAGGATTTCGCGATTTTCACCGAGGTTGCAGGGGGGTCTTCAGAAAGCCTGCCCGAGGATTTCAAAATAAGATGCAATCACTGTGCAATACATGGCTGTGAGTGCGCATGCACATGCATTGTAAGTAAAATCTTTCTGCCCTTGCCCTTGCTTGTAACCGTTGTAATCCAGCCCCACATGTAATCATGTAATCCAGCCCCACATGTAATCATGTAATCCAGCCCCACATGTAATCATGTAATCCAGCCCCACATGTAATCCAGCCCCACATGTTTGTGTTTCAGCCCTTGCTGTATTGCGTAAGCATACCGCAGCTGTAGCTTCTTATGTTTCTTGCCCATGCGATCGCACTGATCTTCGTCTGATCAGTGTCTGATCAGTCCTGATCGCTTGTCATAATGTTTTGATTTCCTCCGCAGATCACTGCTGTAGTCAGCATGACCCTGAGGGTGGGCAGCCAGGCAGAAAACTCCTTCAATGCAGTGGAGCGTGTGGAGGAGTACAGCAACATACCAGCAGAAGAACAGGAGCAGCAGCAGCAGCACAAGAAGCAGCAGCAGGGCAGGGGGCACAGGGGACAGCAGGGAGGGAGGAGCTGGGGGAAAGGGACTCCTCCTCCTGATGCTGATGCTGCTGGTGGTGGTGGTGGTAGTTTGAGTGAGCCGTTGCTGCCTGTAGTAGTTAGAGATGCTACTGCTACTGCTAGTGGTGGTGGTGGAAGGGATGGGGAGCGGGGCAGAGTGTCAAATGATTGGCCAAAGGAGGGTGCCATTGAGTTTGATAATGTCACATTGAGGTGAGTCAGTGCTTAATTCATTGCTGCTACAGCTATTGCTTTTTATCACCCCTCTCTTCTGGTTTTAATCTAAGCTGGAATAAGCTTCATACCCAAACCTTACAAGGAGTGAGAAATGGGGCTCAATACTACAAAAGCATAGTGCATGCTCTTACTACCCTGGTTCCACCTCGCTGTTCTTTGTGACAGCTTGAGATGCGGGGCCTATGGCACTTTTGCTATGGCATATCATGCAATGTAATAATGACTACCCTGCTGCCAAAGTCCAACGCCGGTTGTGTTGTGTAATGCATGTCATTCTGTCCAACCATCGGGCCAAGTCTCAAGCAAGCGTCTTGTGCCCTGCACTGCTAGACTTCCAGCCTTCAGCTCAACACTATGCTTGAGAATAATGGTACTTGTAAACATGCCGTGGCTGTGCTCTGTTATGCCTTCAATTAATCAATCAAAACGCAAGACCAGCTATTCCAATGGCCAAACAAACCTGTTATGCCCTGCTTGCAACTTTTTATTTTCCAGTAGATGTAGCCTTACTTACCCAAACCTCACCCCAACCCCACCCCCCAAATGCAGGTACCGCCAGGGTTTACCCCTCGTCCTCCGTGGTGTGACCTTCAGTGTGGCATCAGGGTTTAGGGTGGGTGTGGTGGGGTGCACTGGTGCGGGGAAGAGCAGCTTGATAGGCGCGCTGTTCAGACTGACACCTACTGAGGGGGGGTGCATCTGTATAGATGGGGTGGATACATCTACTTTGCGGTTGAAGAGGTTGAGGGGAGCCATGGCACTTATACCACAGGTGAGTGGATCTGGGGATCTTGGGGTGGGGGGAAGAGGGGGGGGGGGAAGGGGAAGGGGAGGAGGGCTGTATGGCTAGTGCAAGTGGTGGCGGAGGAAGGGGGGGTGGGTGTGGAGAAAGGTGGGGTGGGAGGGGGAGAAGCTGCTGTCTAAGGAGAGAAGCGAAAAGGGGGGGGGGCTTTTTTGCTGGCAGAGGTCTGACAAAGGGGTGGTGGCAGGAAGGAAAGGGGGTGGGCGGGGGAAAGGGATGTGTATGAAGGGGGAGGTGCAGCGGGGGGTTGTGTGGGTGGGACGGGAATCTGGGGTAGCTGTATGGCTTGGAAAGGCCTTGCATTGAAAAGGGTGGGGAGAGGACAGGCCTGGTGGTAATGTCCCTACCCTCATTTGCATCAATCAGCTGGATTCCCCTCATCTGGTGCTCTACTCAAACATTCAAGGTGTGGCAACCGCAAGAGGGCTGCTAGGTCAAAATGGCCGTACACACCATAAGTCCATGCATGTTTGGTTTGCCTGCTTGAGTGTCTGATATGCAAGCATTTGTCCCGCTAAGTGTCTGGATGTAGTTTAATGCTTAGCTCTGCGGGATATTCTTCAGCACTGCTTGACAGTTTTGTGGAAGCATGCTGTAAACCCTCACCTCTATTTTGCATGATCGTACCCAGCTCTTTTCCATGTCAAACAGGCCTGAACAAATGGTCAAACGAATTGTTCACATGAATTGGAGCTTCTTAGAGCCTTCTTCCGGCCTCTTATTCTTTTCTTAAACCTGCAGTCCTCTGTCGTATTCACTGCTTGCATCGATTAAAACTCTAGTGTCCCCCGTTTAGAGCCCACAGAGGAAAACTGGGACATGATTGCCTGGCCTAAACACCTAAACCCTACATCATCCCATGATAAACCCTAAACCCTGAATCATCACTCAAACACCTAAACCCTAAACCTGAGGTGTCACATACTACTACGTCTCCTTCATGATGCTGTCGCTGCAGTCCCCTGTGTTGTTCACTGGTTCCATCCGCAACAACTTATGGCCTCTTATGGTCTCTTCTACCTGCAGTCCTCTGTCCCTTATACTGCTTGAATTTTTAGATACTGTTTCTTCTATCTATACAAGCCCACCAAGCCCTAAACCCTAAATAATCCCGTACTATAACCCGAGCTTGCACCTCACCTCGAAAACATCCATTTTGCCATAGGGACCCCAGAGGCAAAGTGGGGTCGTGGGCGCCCAGTGAAACTATGCTGACATTGTTGCAATCTCCTGTGTTGTTTACGTGTTCCATCTGTTTCTGAAAACTCCCGTTCCCCCGCTCCGAGCCCTCCGAGCCCTAAACCCTGACTCATCCCGTAACCTGACTTTTCACCTCACCTCAAAAAACTATATGTCTTGTTGCCATTGCTGCAGTCCCCTGTGTTGTTCATTGGCTCCATCCGAGACAATTTATCCCCCTTTGGGGTTCATTCAGATGCTGCTCTGTGGACTGCCCTCCAGAGGTCTCACCTTGCTCCTGTGGTTGAGGCCTGGGCGGCTGAGGGGCTGGGGGGACTGGACTTCAAGCTAGGGGAGGGAGGGGCACCACTGTCTGCCGGGCAGAAGCAACTGCTGGCACTGGCGAGGGCTCTGCTAAACCCTGCTAAGGTAGGGGGGAGGGGAGGTAGGGGGGTGGGGGGCCGGGGCAGGGGGTGGGGGCAGAAGGGGCACTGCTAAACCCTGCTAAGGTAGGGGGGAGGGCAGGGGCGGGGCGGGGTGTTTTTTTGGGGGGGAGGGGGGGGGGGAAGGAGGTGGGGGATGGGGGAGGTGATGTGTGGGTTGTGGGGTGGGGAGGGGTAGGAGGTTTGTAGAGGGGAGAGCGGGAGAGGCGGGAGCAGGGGGCAGGCAGAATGGGGGAGCGGGGGTAAGGAGGAGGGGTGGACAGGGCTCTGCTCAACCCTGCTAAGGCAGGCAGCTGGGCGACAGGGGCGAGGGGGGTAAACCAACCAAACAAAGAAATCAAGGGGTGTTAAGGAGTGGGGGTGGTTCAGGGGGCGGTGGTCAAGGAGGGGGAGGGGTGAGGCTGGAGGTGGGGAGCCAGAGAGGGTAAAGAGGATGGGGGGAGGGTGGGTAAGGATGAAGGGGAGAGGAAAGGGGAGGGGAAAGGGTGGCCGTGCAGCAAGGAGGTAAAGGGGAAGAACATTGGATGAGTTAGATGTGACTGGTGCTGAGATGTGTTGCTGCTGCTGTTGCTTTAGTTACTGGTGCTGGATGAAGCCACAGTTTGTTGTTGATGGGGTGGTATTGGGTGATGGGACCCCAACCCCCCTTGAAACCCACACCCTCCTCGCAAACATGTCATAGTTAATTGCTATTTGGTGTTGCTGCTGCAGATATTGGTGCTGGATGAAGCCACAGCCAATGTTGATGTTGAGACAGACGCCCTCCTCCAAGCCACCCTCCGATCAGAGTTCATTGGTCGCACCTTACTGGCAGTGGCGCACCGATTACACACCATCATTGCGGCTGATCAAGTGCTAGTAATGGAAGCTGGGCGGGTGGTGGAATATGATCAGCCGGCTGCTTTGCTGGAAAAGGAGGATGGACATTTCTCAGGTAAATCCATGTAGTGCTGAGATGCAACGCTGTGTGCTGAGATGCAGTGGTAGTTTTGGGTGCTTCTGACCTAGCTGCTGGACCTCATGTTTAGGCATTATTATGGTTGCATGCTGACAACAACCCGTATTCTGTTCCACCTCGCTGTTTGTCAAGATGGCTGGAGGTGCAGGGCCTATGGCCCTTTTTGCTATGGCATATAATGAAATGTAATGAAAAGCGGGCTGCCTCCAGCCTGCTGCAGTTGCTGATGGCTCTGCTGACATGTGGTGTATTGACTTCGTAAGTTGGAGCTGATTACAATTGCAAAGGTATCTGAAGCTATGGATTTGCCGTGTCTTCTGCTTCTTCCTTAATTAAAAAGCCAGCAGTATCTAACACAAGGGTAGTCCCTGATACCGGTATTGACCAATATCCATTTGTGCTTGCAGTACATGTTCAATTCACATGTGTGGAGTGTGATCCTTTCAAGCTAGCGTATATGACATTTGTCGTGTCCTTGCAGTTGCATTCTGCAAATGCCCTAGCTATGGTCACTGTCATCATTGAGGCTGCAGAAGTTTAGATCTTAGGGTTTAGGGTTTAGGAATGTCTTCGTTGAGGCTGCAGAAGTTTAGATCTTAGGGTTTAGGGTTTAGGAATGTCTTCGTTGAGGCTGCAGAAGTTTAGATCTTAGGGTTTAGGGTTTAGGAATGTCTTCGTTGAGGCTGCAGAAGTGTCACCATTGTGGGCACATCCACTGATTAGACCAGACATAGATGGCATCATTGATATGGTCTTTCAATCCTCTGTCAAATGCCCCTATGCTACTGCTGCTTCCCCATTGCTGCATCTGCGTAGGTATGGTCCGTGAGACAGGTGAAGCCACAGAGCGTTTCCTCCGCAGCATGGCAGCTGGTGATGCTGACGCCACAGAGGCACTACAGCAAGCAGCAGCAGCAGGTCTGGCAGCAATCTCCTCTTGTACTGCTGCTGCCTCTGCTCAAGGCCACCTCGCCCTTGGGCCCCTCAGCTCACAGCTGCTCGAGCGCGCTCAGCAGCTCAACAAGCAGATGGCGAGCGTGCTGAGAGCGATCCGGAACCTCCCTGGGGGCACCGGTGTCACTACAGATGTCACTAGTGGGGTGACTAGTGACCTGGCAGGTGCAGGGATTGGAGGGCAGGGTGTAGCAGCTGCTGGTGGTGGTGCTGCCAGGGCTGTAGTGCTCCAAGGTTCTGCGGAAGCTACTGCCGCATTACATCAGCTACAGCAGGTGATGGAAGCTACGGAGCAGCTGCAGCATATGGCAGTGCAAGTCGTACAGCAGCTGACGGCAGCCGCCACCATCACTGGTACTGCTGCTGCTGATAATGATGATGCATCTGATGAAGGTGATGAGTCACCATTAGCAGCCGACAGGGTTCCTAGCAGCTTCCGTGATGTGTCGGCAGGTGATCCATGAGCATCGCCGTTCTTGAGGGGAACTGATGCTGCTGCTGCTGGTGTCCCAGGTGGGTGATATGAAGGAGAGGCTGCACTCGTTAGATTCTAGAATGAGGTGGGGAAAGAACAAAGCCGCATTCATTAGGGTTTGGGTGAGGTGGGGGCAGGTGGAGGGTTCAGGCCTTAGCAGCATGCTTAGGTGGAGTAAATATGCATGCAATCTTGAGCCAAACCAGAACAAATGAATAGCAGGAAGGAAGGCAAGTTCTAGGAAAGGCTGGTATCAAATGGCTACAGGCAATGTGCCATATATTATCAAGATGTGGCGTAGTGGATGCAAGTATGAGTGCATTTGGCGTGTTCAGACAGACGTACAGGTTGCCACTTGCTGATACATTCTATAGCTTCATAGTGTTTGTGGCAGTGTGTGCTCATTGTGCAGACGCTGTGTCTTGCTGGCCTCTGGTCATAGCTGTCAGTGGTTTTTTCCCCTATGGGTTTTGTGTTTCTACTGAGCAGCTTCCCTACATACCTGTGATTGTGGACTAGTACTCTGGTGATTTCTGCTAGCAGTGCCAGTGTTTAGTATCTTAGACATCTTTTGGCTCTGCTTTGTGCATCCAGGAGTCCAGCTAATACTCCTTTTTTCCATGTCCCCATGATTATGCAGTTTTTCCATGCAGCCTTGGTTGGTTTTTATCCCCCCCATGCTCCATAGTGGTGTGATTCTAGGGTTTAGCATGTGCACTGGTCCCTCCTGCAGGTTCTTTTTGTCCTGTTGTGCTGGGCCCAGGCTGTAGTGACCTGAATTGTTTGGCATGTAGCGTGTGCTACAGCCTTGCCTTTGTTGGTGTTGAGATCCTATTGCATGGCATCTCGGCCTCTGTCTCTTTTGGAGGGGGGAGAGCCCAGTGCATGCACCCAAACAAGCTACAAGCCAGAGTCCTTGATGCTTGAGGTAGTCTGGGATGATGTGTGCTTGTGGTGAAGCCGTGCCAATGTAGGCACGCACTTTGAGCGTTGTTAACCCATGCTTGCTACATAGTATTGTCGTATAGTAATGCTAGGGGCCCCGTGGTTCAAGCTGTGACAAGCGGGGCGAGGTGGGACAACACACAGAATGCCTTGGTATGCTGCGATGTATAGATAACAACAGAAGGCTGAACAAGAGGTCAAGCAGCTAAAAGGCAACCACCCCAAATTCCTCACTTCCCCCTGACACAATAATCATTACCCAATAGCACTCCAGTCTTTGCTTTCTTATTTGTTTGGTTGTGCAGGTGGCAGCAGCAGTTCTCTGCCAAGGGTTTAGGTAGGCCTCACTATGTGTCTGACTACAATGCAAAGCATATGACACGACATGGTCCAGGAAGATCTTCCTTTTATGCTGCTGCTGCTGCTGGTGCTCCACAAACTGGTGCTGGTGGTGATCCTGAAAGGTCTCACGGCGAGCAGCTGCGAGTGGGCAGTTACCAGGGGTTTGGAGCTAGTGCTGGTGGTGGTGGTGGTGGTGGTGGTGGAAGCTTCCCCCCTGCTGCTGCTGCTGGTGGTGGTGGTACTGGTGGGGGTCTGGTGGCTAGGTGTGAGGCAGGGAGGGCAGCAAGGGCGGCTGACGAGAGGCAGAACCACCATTAGCAGCAGTCTTGAGGAGCAGTTGAGTGCACCAGGACGATTGGTGTGGTGATTGGTATGTCCGTGCCGAGGAGTTGTGCGGGATGGTTCTGAGTGTAGATCGTCCTGGGCTTTTGCACATGGGGCGGGGTGATTGACACGGGCCCTGGTTGAGAAGGCCCCGCGTTCGAGCAGCCATGAGGTTGAAAGGCAGACCATTGAAATGGAAGCACTTGCTTGCACTCAGCTCCTGTCTGTGAGAGAGAGAGAGAGAGAGAGAGAGAGAACTACGCAGAGAAGGGGGAAAATCCCTTCTTGCATATGTTAAGGGAGTGGACCCTCACCTAAAATATATAGATAGGCCCACTACCATTCGGAGCCCAGAACACAGAAGTGGGTGGGTAAATTACCCACCCGCCTATGTTATCTGGGTGGATGGGTGTGTCGCCAGAACTGCGGGTCGAGGAGACGTTCCTTATGACGTTTAGTAGTGTAAATCCAGTGAAGATTGGTGATGGCCATAACATGGAGGCGGTTGAGCAGGCGGGGGAGTGCTTGTTTTCTGACACCAAGGTATCGCAAATGAGAGGTGGTAGAAGAGTATATTGTCCCAGCCACTCCGAGTAATAACGGTATATAGGTGACGCGAGCGTGAGGAGCCGCTTGTTGGATAGCATCAGCGAGTGGGCGATGTTGCGAGATTGCTCTGTCATACTGGTTTTGGGGGTCCGTGTCACGGCAGTACTTGAGCTCGAGGATGATGTACTCTGGAGTAGGGCGGTTGGGAAGCTTTGGGGGGATAAAGAGGAAAATGTCTGGCCGAGAGTGGTTTGTGAGCAATGAGCAGACATGTGGAGGGATGCGGGGGGGGAGGACATTAGCTGGGATGCGATGTGGGACGTTTGGGGGCAAACCATCATGTTCACAGTGCTGCTGATTACCAATGTCCATCATGACAACGAAACCACTTTTGCGACCGCGGAGAATGGCTTTGACAATTTGGCGTGCAGCTTGGTCGTGACGGTACGTGTACATGCCAGTAAGTTTGGGGCACCCTGCAGCAGTATGATGGCCGCTGTCCTCACGGGTACAGAGAAGACAGCGAATATGCGGCGCTAGGCGATAACGATGTGCAAGTTTTCTGTTAAAGGGAGTCCCTGTGCGGTAACGGATGGCTGTGTTACGTTGAGAAGCAGTGACTGATGAGGGAGAAATCAGAAAATGGTTACAGTTGGTTGCAAAAGTTTTGGCCGGAACATAAGGCTGGGGTTTAAGCAGCAGCAGCAAGACCTGATTTACAACCATTTATGTTTAAGAAAGTAAACAGGCAGAGCATCAATGTGCTGCAGTTAGTATGCCCAAGTGGTACCACAAGTAGCCTCGCACGCGAGACGTCCCGAGTTCGAGCCCCGGGCGTGCCCTATAAATATACTATATAAAAGCCAGCCAGCCAGCCTTAGCCTTAGCCGCAGACGCAGACCAGCAAGCCTCCCCCCTGTTCCTATAGCCCTCCTGCTTTTTTTAACCTGGCTCTCCCCTTCCACCTCTGCCCCTCCTGTGGTTGCCAGCCCCACACCCCATCTGCTCCCCTCCCACAGCCCTCTCAGCTCAGCCTTGCACTTGCCCCAACTTCTCGCATGCCCTGCCTACCCCCACCTGCCCTGCCATTGAACTGGTATAGCCCCTGCACCTGCTTCACACCTGGTCTATATGCTACTGCCCCTAAACAGTAAAGAAAGGGCACCTGTGCCTGCTGGCAGTTCTCAGCATTTACCCCCTTAAAAAGCAGCAAAAATGCCTCCGCTGTCTCCCTTGCAAGACCCCTGCTTTTCTCAGCAGCCAAGCAACACAGAGCAACAGAGATGCTGACCGCACCCATTGGTGACAACCTGGACCTCATACAGAAGCTGCCTGTGCAAGAGAGCAATGAACGGCCATGCCATTTCACAGAAGCAGACCATTTCCTAACAAAATCTGAGTTTTGGGCCAAAACTTTTGCAACCAACTGTGTCCAATGTTTGCACCTCCTGTTTCCTCAAGTGCAAGCAGAGATAACAGCTGTGTCCAGCCTGTTGCAAAGAACTTGTTGATGCAATTATTGCCTGCTGTGCTAAATTGGTGGCAACCGCAACCGCATTGAGAAAGTGCTTGAGCTGACTTTTCAGATTTTGGTCAAAAGTGGGTACGCCCCTGTGGTCACCTGAGTTAGGGTGCATGGAATGGAACTTCTCCCATTTATCAGCAAGCTTTCCTTGGCTTTACAGTACCATGTCACTAGCTGCAGTCATGCATGCTCTGCACAGCAGGCCCCACATTAGCTATCCCTGCAATGCTGAGCATTGCTACAGGCAGCAAAAAGTGTGGTTTTCAACATGGATGCTACCCCTGCTGGAGGGGCCCTGCTTCTGGCAATCTTACCATAAGCTTCAAGGTCACTGCCAAGGATTCAGTATTAACAGAAGCTGGTGTGCTTTGCATGCCAGTTTGATGGTAGGAAGCTTCCTTCTACATGCTGCAATCAGCGGCGGGCGAGACGGGCCTATGCTGCAAGGCTGTCACCCACGCTGTCACCACCACTTTGGAGGACTGTTTTCTTTGTCACCTGTCACTGCTTGAAACAAGGTCTAGCATACCACAGAGTTGTTCACTGGGCCAGGCTTGTTGTAAAACAAGACATGTTACGCATATCCCTTCGGTGCAGCACCACCTTCTAGACCCGACGTGCCCTTGCTACTGCTGTTTTAACACTTTCCACCAGATCTTGCCATGATAGTGCTAGCAGATCTCTCAACAACCTCCTCAAAGCATATGTTTTTATTCAGCACCGCTCCCCCTTTCTACAATACCACATCGGCTATGCCAATCATGCTCCACCTGCAGAGAACAGCAGCTCGCTACATGTGCTGGGGGTATACCCTGCTTTGGGGGCGCCAGATATGCCCTTTGGGTATTCTGCATGGCACAGGCAGCTTCAGAGACAGCCCCTGCTCCAGCTGTAATGTCCTATGGCATGTGCTACCAGGGGAAGTGTGCAAGTCAAGGTATCTCAGTTGTTGGTATTTGCTTAGTGTACTGCTGCAGCTGGTGAGGGTAGGGGTAGGAAGGGCCCCCGTCATGGGTTGCCAGCACATGCAACAATTTATTCACCCTGGCTGTGACTGTTGCATAGGTCCAGCCCCTGGTACCTTAAACCAGCCCTGCCCCAAGCCAAAGCCCTTGCCTCTGTCAAACAGCAGCAGCAGAACCAATGTCCAATGTCCAATGTTTGCACCTCCTGTTTCCTCAAGTGCAAGCAGAGATAACAGCTGTGTCCAGCCTGTTGCAAAGAACTTGTTGATGCAATTATTGCCTGCTGTGCTAAATTGGTGGCAACCGCAACCGCATTGAGAAAGTGCTTGAGCTGACTTTTCAGATTTTGGTCAAAAGTGGGTACGCCCCTGTGGTCACCTGAGTTAGGGTGCATGGAATGGAACTTCTCCCATTTATCAGCAAGCTTTCCTTGGCTTTACAGTACCATGTCACTAGCTGCAGTCATGCATGCTCTGCACAGCAGGCCCCACATTAGCTATCCCTGCAATGCTGAGCATTGCTACAGGCAGCAAAAAGTGTGGTTTTCAACATGGATGCTACCCCTGCTGGAGGGGCCCTGCTTCTGGCAATCTTACCATAAGCTTCAAGGTCACTGCCAAGGATTCAGTATTAACAGAAGCTGGTGTGCTTTGCATGCCAGTTTGATGGTAGGAAGCTTCCTTCTACATGCTGCAATCAGCGGCGGGCGAGACGGGCCTATGCTGCAAGGCTGTCACCCACGCTGTCACCACCACTTTGGAGGACTGTTTTCTTTGTCACCTGTCACTGCTTGAAACAAGGTCTAGCATACCACAGAGTTGTTCACTGGGCCAGGCTTGTTGTAAAACAAGACATGTTACGCATATCCCTTCGGTGCAGCACCACCTTCTAGACCCGACGTGCCCTTGCTACTGCTGTTTTAACACTTTCCACCAGATCTTGCCATGATAGTGCTAGCAGATCTCTCAACAACCTCCTCAAAGCATATGTTTTTATTCAGCACCGCTCCCCCTTTCTACAATACCACATCGGCTATGCCAATCATGCTCCACCTGCAGAGAACAGCAGCTCGCTACATGTGCTGGGGGTATACCCTGCTTTGGGGGCGCCAGATATGCCCTTTGGGTATTCTGCATGGCACAGGCAGCTTCAGAGACAGCCCCTGCTCCAGCTGTAATGTCCTATGGCATGTGCTACCAGGGGAAGTGTGCAAGTCAAGGTATCTCAGTTGTTGGTATTTGCTTAGTGTACTGCTGCAGCTGGTGAGGGTAGGGGTAGGAAGGGCCCCCGTCATGGGTTGCCAGCACATGCAACAATTTATTCACCCTGGCTGTGACTGTTGCATAGGTCCAGCCCCTGGTACCTTAAACCAGCCCTGCCCCAAGCCAAAGCCCTTGCCTCTGTCAAACAGCAGCAGCAGAACCAATGTCCAATGTCCAATGTTTGCACCTCCTGTTTCCTCAAGTGCAAGCAGAGATAACAGCTGTGTCCAGCCTGTTGCAAAGAACTTGTTGATGCAATTATTGCCTGCTGTGCTAAATTGGTGGCAACCGCAACCGCATTGAGAAAGTGCTTGAGCTGACTTTTCAGATTTTGGTCAAAAGTGGGTACGCCCCTGTGGTCACCTGAGTTAGGGTGCATGGAATGGAACTTCTCCCATTTATCAGCAAGCTTTCCTTGGCTTTACAGTACCATGTCACTAGCTGCAGTCATGCATGCTCTGCACAGCAGGCCCCACATTAGCTATCCCTGCAATGCTGAGCATTGCTACAGGCAGCAAAAAGTGTGGTTTTCAACATGGATGCTACCCCTGCTGGAGGGGCCCTGCTTCTGGCAATCTTACCATAAGCTTCAAGGTCACTGCCAAGGATTCAGTATTAACAGAAGCTGGTGTGCTTTGCATGCCAGTTTGATGGTAGGAAGCTTCCTTCTACATGCTGCAATCAGCGGCGGGCGAGACGGGCCTATGCTGCAAGGCTGTCACCCACGCTGTCACCACCACTTTGGAGGACTGTTTTCTTTGTCACCTGTCACTGCTTGAAACAAGGTCTAGCATACCACAGAGTTGTTCACTGGGCCAGGCTTGTTGTAAAACAAGACATGTTACGCATATCCCTTCGGTGCAGCACCACCTTCTAGACCCGACGTGCCCTTGCTACTGCTGTTTTAACACTTTCCACCAGATCTTGCCATGATAGTGCTAGCAGATCTCTCAACAACCTCCTCAAAGCATATGTTTTTATTCAGCACCGCTCCCCCTTTCTACAATACCACATCGGCTATGCCAATCATGCTCCACCTGCAGAGAACAGCAGCTCGCTACATGTGCTGGGGGTATACCCTGCTTTGGGGGCGCCAGATATGCCCTTTGGGTATTCTGCATGGCACAGGCAGCTTCAGAGACAGCCCCTGCTCCAGCTGTAATGTCCTATGGCATGTGCTACCAGGGGAAGTGTGCAAGTCAAGGTATCTCAGTTGTTGGTATTTGCTTAGTGTACTGCTGCAGCTGGTGAGGGTAGGGGTAGGAAGGGCCCCCGTCATGGGTTGCCAGCACATGCAACAATTTATTCACCCTGGCTGTGACTGTTGCATAGGTCCAGCCCCTGGTACCTTAAACCAGCCCTGCCCCAAGCCAAAGCCCTTGCCTCTGTCAAACAGCAGCAGCAGAACCAATGTCCAATGTCCAATGTTTGCACCTCCTGTTTCCTCAAGTGCAAGCAGAGATAACAGCTGTGTCCAGCCTGTTGCAAAGAACTTGTTGATGCAATTATTGCCTGCTGTGCTAAATTGGTGGCAACCGCAACCGCATTGAGAAAGTGCTTGAGCTGACTTTTCAGATTTTGGTCAAAAGTGGGTACGCCCCTGTGGTCACCTGAGTTAGGGTGCATGGAATGGAACTTCTCCCATTTATCAGCAAGCTTTCCTTGGCTTTACAGTACCATGTCACTAGCTGCAGTCACGCATGCTCTGCACAGCAGGCCCCACATTAGCTATCCCTGCAATGCTGAGCATTGCTACAGGCAGCAAAAAGTGTGGTTTTCAACATGGATGCTACCCCTGCTGGAGGGGCCCTGCTTCTGGCAATCTTACCATAAGCTTCAAGGTCACTGCCAAGGATTCAGTATTAACAGAAGCTGGTGTGCTTTGCATGCCAGTTTGATGGTAGGAAGCTTCCTTCTACATGCTGCAATCAGCGGCGGGCGAGACGGGCCTATGCTGCAAGGCTGTCACCCACGCTGTCACCACCACTTTGGAGGACTGTTTTCTTTGTCACCTGTCACTGCTTGAAACAAGGTCTAGCATACCACAGAGTTGTTCACTGGGCCAGGCTTGTTGTAAAACAAGACATGTTACGCATATCCCTTCGGTGCAGCACCACCTTCTAGACCCGACGTGCCCTTGCTACTGCTGTTTTAACACTTTCCACCAGATCTTGCCATGATAGTGCTAGCAGATCTCTCAACAACCTCCTCAAAGCATATGTTTTTATTCAGCACCGCTCCCCCTTTCTACAATACCACATCGGCTATGCCAATCATGCTCCACCTGCAGAGAACAGCAGCTCGCTACATGTGCTGGGGGTATACCCTGCTTTGGGGGCGCCAGATATGCCCTTTGGGTATTCTGCATGGCACAGGCAGCTTCAGAGACAGCCCCTGCTCCAGCTGTAATGTCCTATGGCATGTGCTACCAGGGGAAGTGTGCAAGTCAAGGTATCTCAGTTGTTGGTATTTGCTTAGTGTACTGCTGCAGCTGGTGAGGGTAGGGGTAGGAAGGGCCCCCGTCATGGGTTGCCAGCACATGCAACAATTTATTCACCCTGGCTGTGACTGTTGCATAGGTCCAGCCCCTGGTACCTTAAACCAGCCCTGCCCCAAGCCAAAGCCCTTGCCTCTGTCAAACAGCAGCAGCAGAACCAATGTCCAATGTCCAATGTTTGCACCTCCTGTTTCCTCAAGTGCAAGCAGAGATAACAGCTGTGTCCAGCCTGTTGCAAAGAACTTGTTGATGCAATTATTGCCTGCTGTGCTAAATTGGTGGCAACCGCAACCGCATTGAGAAAGTGCTTGAGCTGACTTTTCAGATTTTGGTCAAAAGTGGGTACGCCCCTGTGGTCACCTGAGTTAGGGTGCATGGAATGGAACTTCTCCCATTTATCAGCAAGCTTTCCTTGGCTTTACAGTACCATGTCACTAGCTGCAGTCACGCATGCTCTGCACAGCAGGCCCCACATTAGCTATCCCTGCAATGCTGAGCATTGCTACAGGCAGCAAAAAGTGTGGTTTTCAACATGGATGCTACCCCTGCTGGAGGGGCCCTGCTTCTGGCAATCTTACCATAAGCTTCAAGGTCACTGCCAAGGATTCAGTATTAACAGAAGCTGGTGTGCTTTGCATGCCAGTTTGATGGTAGGAAGCTTCCTTCTACATGCTGCAATCAGCGGCGGGCGAGACGGGCCTATGCTGCAAGGCTGTCACCCACGCTGTCACCACCACTTTGGAGGACTGTTTTCTTTGTCACCTGTCACTGCTTGAAACAAGGTCTAGCATACCACAGAGTTGTTCACTGGGCCAGGCTTGTTGTAAAACAAGACATGTTACGCATATCCCTTCGGTGCAGCACCACCTTCTAGACCCGACGTGCCCTTGCTACTGCTGTTTTAACACTTTCCACCAGATCTTGCCATGATAGTGCTAGCAGATCTCTCAACAACCTCCTCAAAGCATATGTTTTTATTCAGCACCGCTCCCCCTTTCTACAATACCACATCGGCTATGCCAATCATGCTCCACCTGCAGAGAACAGCAGCTCGCTACATGTGCTGGGGGTATACCCTGCTTTGGGGGCGCCAGATATGCCCTTTGGGTATTCTGCATGGCACAGGCAGCTTCAGAGACAGCCCCTGCTCCAGCTGTAATGTCCTATGGCATGTGCTACCAGGGGAAGTGTGCAAGTCAAGGTATCTCAGTTGTTGGTATTTGCTTAGTGTACTGCTGCAGCTGGTGAGGGTAGGGGTAGGAAGGGCCCCCGTCATGGGTTGCCAGCACATGCAACAATTTATTCACCCTGGCTGTGACTGTTGCATAGGTCCAGCCCCTGGTACCTTAAACCAGCCCTGCCCCAAGCCAAAGCCCTTGCCTCTGTCAAACAGCAGCAGCAGAACCAATGTCCACAGTTGGTTGCAAAAGTTTTGGCCGGAACATAAGGCTGGGGTTTAAGCAGCAGCAGCAAGACCTGATTTACAACCATTTATGTTTAAGAAAGTAAACAGGCAGAGCATCAATGTGCTGCAGTTAGTATGCCCAAGTGGTACCACAAGTAGCCTCGCACGCGAGACGTCCCGAGTTCGAGCCCCGGGCGTGCCCTATAAACATACTATATAAAAGCCAGCCAGCCAGCCTTAGCCTTAGCCGCAGACGCAGACCAGCAAGCCTCCCCCCTGTTCCTATAGCCCTCCTGCTTTTTTTAACCTGGCTCTCCCCTTCCACCTCTGCCCCTCCTGTGGTTGCCAGCCCCACACCCCATCTGCTCCCCTCCCACAGCCCTCTCAGCTCAGCCTTGCACTTGCCCCAACTTCTCGCATGCCCTGCCTACCCCCACCTGCCCTGCCATTGAACTGGTATAGCCCCTGCACCTGCTTCACACCTGGTCTATATGCTACTGCCCCTAAACAGTAAAGAAAGGGCACCTGTGCCTGCTGGCAGTTCTCAGCATTTACCCCCTTAAAAAGCAGCAAAAATGCCTCCGCTGTCTCCCTTGCAAGACCCCTGCTTTTCTCAGCAGCCAAGCAACACAGAGCAACAGAGATGCTGACCGCACCCATTGGTGACAACCTGGACCTCATACAGAAGCTGCCTGTGCAAGAGAGCAATGAACGGCCATGCCATTTCACAGAAGCAGACCATTTCCTAACAAAATCTGAGTTTTGGGCCAAAACTTTTGCAACCAACTGTAGTGTGCTTGTTATCTCGAAGGGTAGCGGTATCATGCCATTGTTCAAAGTAGAAGGTGGTGCGGTTAGCGGCACCCAGCCGCAATTTCTTGCAACTGACTTGTTGGAGGCCCGTTGACAGGTAGGCTATCGGACGTTTACGTGGGTGTGCCTGTGGGCGGAGAGCAAGAGGACCTGGCGGCAAAACAACTTCATGAGGCCAGTAAATATTAGTGCGGTTATGACTAGGGATGGTACAGGTCAGGCAGCTCTCTTCTGGAAGGTCTCCAAGGGCAACTTGTTGTGCCAGGTCGTTGGCTTCTTCATTGCCTACAATGCCTATGTGAGATTTGACTTTGACGAGGTGAATGGGATTTGGGCTGTTGACTATGCAGTCAGCAATGACTTGAAGAAGGTGTTGATGCAGGTGCAAGGAGTGGTCTTGTGGCCGATGAATCTGTTTGCGTATTTGATAAATGGAGACCAAGCTGTCTGTAGCAATGACTGTGCAGTCGTGCCGGAGGGCTGTATAGAGGGCAATAAGTTCGGCACGGTTAATGGTGTTGGCAACAGCATCTGCGCAATGGGGAAGGATAGGAATGCTCTGGCCTTCAGGATGCAAGGCGGTGGGCGGCAGATAAACGGCTGCACCGAGTTTGGGAATGTTTTTGCGTCCGGCAGCCTGCTTAATGTGGCTGCCATCCGTATAGGCAAATGAGGTCCAATCATAGCGAAGGGGAGGCGTAGCCGGGAGGTCCTTTTGTACCTTGTCCAGCAGGAACTGAGCAGTGTCCTGCTGGTTGGTGCTTAGGTAGAGTGGGAAGACATCATTATCAGCTTCCGTTGAACTATCAGAGCGGGTACGGTGTTTGAAGCGGTTAGGTAATCCAAGAAGGCGCAGTTGGGACGGGGTGAAGTGTTGGCGTGAGGTTGTTGTTGAGGCTGGCGACAAGGGCCGAAAAGTGTTAAGAGGAGGTAATCGGACACGAGAGGGTAGGGTATCCTGCAGTGCTTGGTAAAATTCAGCTAGAAAATATGGTGTAACTTCAGGGTCTTCATGATCATAATAGCGGCGGAAGCCTGCTTTGTTGCCAGTAAGAATGATGTTTACATCCCACTTTGGGTTGGCAGCGTATGTGTCATTCGTACCTTCATATGATGTAGGGCGAACAAACCGGAAGTAGCGTGAAGGAATTTGTAGTAAGTGGAGGCAATAGTCCGGGAACTCCCGAACCCATGTCATGTAGGATGTACTGCTGCGGTCTGTCCATGCTGGCAGGATATGAGCACAGAGAACTGGTTGGTCGGAGTGGAGGCAAGAATCAATGGCATATGCCATGTTACGATTGAGGCTGTCATCTTCATACTCAGGGTTGTTGACACTACTCCCAGTCCAAGCATAGCGAAATGAGTCCCATTGAGCCCCAAAAAGCTGATCTCTTTCATGCGCCGACCAGTATTGAGAGAAGACTGGATTGAAATTTAAGGGACTGGCAAACCGTTCTTTGGTGGCAGACGTCAAGGAGCTGAGGATGTTGTAGATGCTTGGAGGAGTGCTCCAATTGTTTTTGTGCTTGACCAAGTGGGCGCCATAGGAAGTCGTGGCTGAAGCGTCTTCAGCATATCGAGTAAGTAGCTTATAAACCTCTTCTGCAAATGTGGTTGCACCGAGGCGTAGAAATAGCTGAAGTTTTTTGCGAAGGGTTCTGACATAGGCAGCATAGAGGATTGCCAAACGTTCGGGTTGAAGTGTGTGAGTGCAATGGCCATCAGGAGTGTAGATGCATGCTAAACTATGAGTGGCAGTGGTAAGATTAAGGCGCAGTAAGACATCTCTGATATAGACTTCAAAGCATTGGGTTGCCTGTATGTCAGTGTGAGGGTTAATAGGTGCTGTGGAAATGCATAGTTTGGCCCTTTCTGGTGCTCCCACAGTGATGTCATAGCGGGGGGACTCCATGCGGTCATGGTCCGGGAAGATGTGGGTGGGGGTAAGAGATTGAATATTAGAAGGTATGAAGCACCAGTAACGTTCTAGTTTGTCCCTAGTTTCAATGGAGGGACACCATTGTACCCAGTAGTGCTGGAGAAGCGGAGGTATCTGAGCCGGCGAAGAATACTTTGCTACTTGGCATGCAGGGCAGTACCATGGGGAGTGGTCCGCCATTGCTGCTTTTGCTTGCCTTCGGTGGGCCATAGGGAGGCAAGGGAGATGATAACTGCGAGAGCATGCATCACAGAGGAGCACGGTTTCTGCTGGAGTCAGCGTGGACCCTGGGTTGAGGTGCGCCCGCGGGCCGCAACATTCTGTGGCAGTAGTCCGTTCAGCAGCTACTTCGTTGGGTGTAGCAAGAGTTTGGGTGCTGATCTGGTAACCCAAAAGGAAAGTGTGTATATTGATTAGCCAACCTTGCATGAGTATGGGCTGCCACTGCACTGCATACTGCATGTCGTCAGCGTACGGGCGTAGGGGGGCGGCCGGGACTAGTGAGGGGAACTGGGACGGAAGTGCAGTGATATTTTTAGTTACAGTGGCATCCCGAAGGTAATTATGGTAGAGCTGGACAAGATTCCGCATGTGTGGAAGTGCATCAGGGGTGTCGGTTATACGTAGGTAAATATCGTAGCCGGTGTCCGTTGCAGCAGCGGTGGTAGCGGCCGCCGTGATTGGGACAGTCGGAGGCAGAGGGGAAGGGCGAAGTTTTGGTCGCACAAGGGGGTTGGGAATCAAACGTTGGAGCTGTGCGGTGTTGGTAGGCGTCAAGGATGGGGTTGCAGTGACATCCCACAGATGTAAAAGGGAGGTGACAGAGAGACCCTCGGAGGGTAGTAAGTGGGCAGCCACAAGGGTACGGTAGTAGTCCGGATGGAGGACACAGGTTGCTGATACGGGAAGCGGCGGGCCATATAATGTACCGGCCGCATCTGGGGGCAAGGACAGCATGTGCGTTACCCGTTGGACGGCCATCTTTTGGCGGGGAGTGAGACGTATGTGTAAAGGGCGACTAATTTGTGTGGGATGGAGCAATTCGCGACCAAATGGACTGAGTAGACATCCTAAGGAGGTGATGCCAAGCTGGTATAGGTAGCATAGGTCCTTAATTAGCAGGGGAGGGGGCTCTGCAGTACCTACGACCCGCATCTGTTCCACTAGGGCATTGCATTGGGGGATGAACAAGTGTTGTTTGTTCTGACGAATGATCTCAAGGTTGAGGTTGGAGCAGCACATAAGTTGACGCAGCCGTAGACTGTGCCGCAGGAGGGTAGGGTGTAGTTTGGCTGAGAGTTGGTCAATACAGGGTTGTGTCAGTGTTAAGAGGGCCCGGGTTAGCCTGCCCACTAGGCCGTGATCGTTAAGAGAGCATATCAGGCGCTGAGTTTGTAAACTGTGGTATTCCACCTGGAGTGAGGGAAGACCAAGGCCTCCTTTGGCAGTCTCGTCATGGACAAATGCCTGTGCAGTTGACTTGCTGAGCCCATAGGCATTTTTGTACGCGCCCACCAAGAGGGAATCCAGAGATTGTAGTTGTGAAGTAGAGTATGGGGCTACTGCAAATGAGTGTGTAATCTTAGGACGGATGCTGCTGTTGATGGTATAAAGCTTACGATACGTGGAGACGGGTGCTGCTTTGAGGGAACCGAGTCTGTCTTTGATGGCCAGATACAATGATTTGAATTGATGAGTCCAGCGCAGATTGAGTGTGAAGGACACGCCAAGGTATGGGAATGGTTCATTAGGGTCCTGCAGTTTAGGCTGATGACCCTGTAATTTGATGGCAGTAACATCTCTTTGCAGTTGTGTGAGGTTGTATGGGCAGGTAGGGGAGGTAGCGTACAGAGCTGAGGTGAAGAGTGTCTTTGTGGGGTTTGCTTTCAGGTAGCCCCAAGTAGCATACTCCGTAACCTTATTGGTTTGTAGGGACATATTGTGCAGGGAGTCTGTCATGAGGTTGAGGTCGTCTGCATATGCACTGTTGGAAACATGGTGTTGCGTTTGGTCAGTTGGCCTGCTGTTGGAGAGGGACCCAGGGGAGTAACCGAGGCCGCCGTGTTGCAGCCAACGTAGTAGAGGTTCAAGGTACAGGATAAAGAGGAAGGGTGACAGGCTGTCACCCTGGATAGTTCCTCGGTCAAATGAAAGAGGGTTGGTCAATCCAAATGGCGTATGCACGGCTGTTGTTGCACCAGTATACAGGCCTTTGATTACCTCTGTAGCATCGGTGGGGAAGCCCAGGTCATACAAGATTTGCAGGAGGTTGTCGTGGTCGATTGTGTCGCAGCCGCAGACGCAGACCAGCAAGCCTCCCCCCTGTTCCTATAGCCCTCCTGCTTTTTTTAACCTGGCTCTCCCCTTCCACCTCTGCCCCTCCTGTGGTTGCCAGCCCCACACCCCATCTGCTCCCCTCCCACAGCCCTCTCAGCTCAGCCTTGCACTTGCCCCAACTTCTCGCATGCCCTGCCTACCCCCACCTGCCCTGCCATTGAACTGGTATAGCCCCTGCACCTGCTTCACACCTGGTCTATATGCTACTGCCCCTAAACAGTAAAGAAAGGGCACCTGTGCCTGCTGGCAGTTCTCAGCATTTACCCCCTTAAAAAGCAGCAAAAATGCCTCCGCTGTCTCCCTTGCAAGACCCCTGCTTTTCTCAGCAGCCAAGCAACACAGAGCAACAGAGATGCTGACCGCACCCATTGGTGACAACCTGGACCTCATACAGAAGCTGCCTGTGCAAGAGAGCAATGAACGGCCATGCCATTTCACAGAAGCAGACCATTTCCTAACAAAATCTGAGTTTTGGGCCAAAACTTTTGCAACCAACTGTGTCCAATGTTTGCACCTCCTGTTTCCTCAAGTGCAAGCAGAGATAACAGCTGTGTCCAGCCTGTTGCAAAGAACTTGTTGATGCAATTATTGCCTGCTGTGCTAAATTGGTGGCAACCGCAACCGCATTGAGAAAGTGCTTGAGCTGACTTTTCAGATTTTGGTCAAAAGTGGGTACGCCCCTGTGGTCACCTGAGTTAGGGTGCATGGAATGGAACTTCTCCCATTTATCAGCAAGCTTTCCTTGGCTTTACAGTACCATGTCACTAGCTGCAGTCATGCATGCTCTGCACAGCAGGCCCCACATTAGCTATCCCTGCAATGCTGAGCATTGCTACAGGCAGCAAAAAGTGTGGTTTTCAACATGGATGCTACCCCTGCTGGAGGGGCCCTGCTTCTGGCAATCTTACCATAAGCTTCAAGGTCACTGCCAAGGATTCAGTATTAACAGAAGCTGGTGTGCTTTGCATGCCAGTTTGATGGTAGGAAGCTTCCTTCTACATGCTGCAATCAGCGGCGGGCGAGACGGGCCTATGCTGCAAGGCTGTCACCCACGCTGTCACCACCACTTTGGAGGACTGTTTTCTTTGTCACCTGTCACTGCTTGAAACAAGGTCTAGCATACCACAGAGTTGTTCACTGGGCCAGGCTTGTTGTAAAACAAGACATGTTACGCATATCCCTTCGGTGCAGCACCACCTTCTAGACCCGACGTGCCCTTGCTACTGCTGTTTTAACACTTTCCACCAGATCTTGCCATGATAGTGCTAGCAGATCTCTCAACAACCTCCTCAAAGCATATGTTTTTATTCAGCACCGCTCCCCCTTTCTACAATACCACATCGGCTATGCCAATCATGCTCCACCTGCAGAGAACAGCAGCTCGCTACATGTGCTGGGGGTATACCCTGCTTTGGGGGCGCCAGATATGCCCTTTGGGTATTCTGCATGGCACAGGCAGCTTCAGAGACAGCCCCTGCTCCAGCTGTAATGTCCTATGGCATGTGCTACCAGGGGAAGTGTGCAAGTCAAGGTATCTCAGTTGTTGGTATTTGCTTAGTGTACTGCTGCAGCTGGTGAGGGTAGGGGTAGGAAGGGCCCCCGTCATGGGTTGCCAGCACATGCAACAATTTATTCACCCTGGCTGTGACTGTTGCATAGGTCCAGCCCCTGGTACCTTAAACCAGCCCTGCCCCAAGCCAAAGCCCTTGCCTCTGTCAAACAGCAGCAGCAGAACCAATGTCCAATGTCCAATGTTTGCACCTCCTGTTTCCTCAAGTGCAAGCAGAGATAACAGCTGTGTCCAGCCTGTTGCAAAGAACTTGTTGATGCAATTATTGCCTGCTGTGCTAAATTGGTGGCAACCGCAACCGCATTGAGAAAGTGCTTGAGCTGACTTTTCAGATTTTGGTCAAAAGTGGGTACGCCCC
Source organism: Pseudopediastrum boryanum (assembly GCA_963556185.1). Taxonomy (NCBI): domain Eukaryota; kingdom Viridiplantae; phylum Chlorophyta; class Chlorophyceae; order Sphaeropleales; family Hydrodictyaceae; genus Pseudopediastrum; species Pseudopediastrum boryanum. Next base: position 3,944,141 of record OY744511.1, on the reverse strand, counting down.
TGTGGTCACCTGAGTTAGGGTGCATGGAATGGAACTTCTCCCATTTATCAGCAAGCTTTCCTTGGCTTTACAGTACCATGTCACTAGCTGCAGTCACGCATGCTCTGCACAGCAGGCCCCACATTAGCTATCCCTGCAATGCTGAGCATTGCTACAGGCAGCAAAAAGTGTGGTTTTCAACATGGATGCTACCCCTGCTGGAGGGGCCCTGCTTCTGGCAATCTTACCATAAGCTTCAAGGTCACTGCCAAGGATTCAGTATTAACAGAAGCTGGTGTGCTTTGCATGCCAGTTTGATGGTAGGAAGCTTCCTTCTACATGCTGCAATCAGCGGCGGGCGAGACGGGCCTATGCTGCAAGGCTGTCACCCACGCTGTCACCACCACTTTGGAGGACTGTTTTCTTTGTCACCTGTCACTGCTTGAAACAAGGTCTAGCATACCACAGAGTTGTTCACTGGGCCAGGCTTGTTGTAAAACAAGACATGTTACGCATATCCCTTCGGTGCAGCACCACCTTCTAGACCCGACGTGCCCTTGCTACTGCTGTTTTAACACTTTCCACCAGATCTTGCCATGATAGTGCTAGCAGATCTCTCAACAACCTCCTCAAAGCATATGTTTTTATTCAGCACCGCTCCCCCTTTCTACAATACCACATCGGCTATGCCAATCATGCTCCACCTGCAGAGAACAGCAGCTCGCTACATGTGCTGGGGGTATACCCTGCTTTGGGGGCGCCAGATATGCCCTTTGGGTATTCTGCATGGCACAGGCAGCTTCAGAGACAGCCCCTGCTCCAGCTGTAATGTCCTATGGCATGTGCTACCAGGGGAAGTGTGCAAGTTAAGGTATCTCAGTTGTTGGTATTTGCTTAGTGTACTGCTGCAGCTGGTGAGGGTAGGGGTAGGAAGGGCCCCCGTCATGGGTTGCCAGCACATGCAACAATTTATTCACCCTGGCTGTGACTGTTGCATAGGTCCAGCCCCTGGTACCTTAAACCAGCCCTGCCCCAAGCCAAAGCCCTTGCCTCTGTCAAACAGCAGCAGCAGAACCAATGTCCAATGTCCAATGTTTGCACCTCCTGTTTCCTCAAGTGCAAGCAGAGATAACAGCTGTGTCCAGCCTGTTGCAAAGAACTTGTTGATGCAATTATTGCCTGCTGTGCTAAATTGGTGGCAACCGCAACCGCATTGAGAAAGTGCTTGAGCTGACTTTTCAGATTTTGGTCAAAAGTGGGTACGCCCCTGTGGTCACCTGAGTTAGGGTGCATGGAATGGAACTTCTCCCATTTATCAGCAAGCTTTCCTTGGCTTTACAGTACCATGTCACTAGCTGCAGTCACGCATGCTCTGCACAGCAGGCCCCACATTAGCTATCCCTGCAATGCTGAGCATTGCTACAGGCAGCAAAAAGTGTGGTTTTCAACATGGATGCTACCCCTGCTGGAGGGGCCCTGCTTCTGGCAATCTTACCATAAGCTTCAAGGTCACTGCCAAGGATTCAGTATTAACAGAAGCTGGTGTGCTTTGCATGCCAGTTTGATGGTAGGAAGCTTCCTTCTACATGCTGCAATCAGCGGCGGGCGAGACGGGCCTATGCTGCAAGGCTGTCACCCACGCTGTCACCACCACTTTGGAGGACTGTTTTCTTTGTCACCTGTCACTGCTTGAAACAAGGTCTAGCATACCACAGAGTTGTTCACTGGGCCAGGCTTGTTGTAAAACAAGACATGTTACGCATATCCCTTCGGTGCAGCACCACCTTCTAGACCCGACGTGCCCTTGCTACTGCTGTTTTAACACTTTCCACCAGATCTTGCCATGATAGTGCTAGCAGATCTCTCAACAACCTCCTCAAAGCATATGTTTTTATTCAGCACCGCTCCCCCTTTCTACAATACCACATCGGCTATGCCAATCATGCTCCACCTGCAGAGAACAGCAGCTCGCTACATGTGCTGGGGGTATACCCTGCTTTGGGGGCGCCAGATATGCCCTTTGGGTATTCTGCATGGCACAGGCAGCTTCAGAGACAGCCCCTGCTCCAGCTGTAATGTCCTATGGCATGTGCTACCAGGGGAAGTGTGCAAGTTAAGGTATCTCAGTTGTTGGTATTTGCTTAGTGTACTGCTGCAGCTGGTGAGGGTAGGGGTAGGAAGGGCCCCCGTCATGGGTTGCCAGCACATGCAACAATTTATTCACCCTGGCTGTGACTGTTGCATAGGTCCAGCCCCTGGTACCTTAAACCAGCCCTGCCCCAAGCCAAAGCCCTTGCCTCTGTCAAACAGCAGCAGCAGAACCAATGTCCACAGTTGGTTGCAAAAGTTTTGGCCGGAACATAAGGCTGGGGTTTAAGCAGCAGCAGCAAGACCTGATTTACAACCATTTATGTTTAAGAAAGTAAACAGGCAGAGCATCAATGTGCTGCAGTTAGTATGCCCAAGTGGTACCACAAGTAGCCTCGCACGCGAGACGTCCCGAGTTCGAGCCCCGGGCGTGCCCTATAAACATACTATATAAAAGCCAGCCAGCCAGCCTTAGCCTTAGCCGCAGACGCAGACCAGCAAGCCTCCCCCCTGTTCCTATAGCCCTCCTGCTTTTTTTAACCTGGCTCTCCCCTTCCACCTCTGCCCCTCCTGTGGTTGCCAGCCCCACACCCCATCTGCTCCCCTCCCACAGCCCTCTCAGCTCAGCCTTGCACTTGCCCCAACTTCTCGCATGCCCTGCCTACCCCCACCTGCCCTGCCATTGAACTGGTATAGCCCCTGCACCTGCTTCACACCTGGTCTATATGCTACTGCCCCTAAACAGTAAAGAAAGGGCACCTGTGCCTGCTGGCAGTTCTCAGCATTTACCCCCTTAAAAAGCAGCAAAAATGCCTCCGCTGTCTCCCTTGCAAGACCCCTGCTTTTCTCAGCAGCCAAGCAACACAGAGCAACAGAGATGCTGACCGCACCCATTGGTGACAACCTGGACCTCATACAGAAGCTGCCTGTGCAAGAGAGCAATGAACGGCCATGCCATTTCACAGAAGCAGACCATTTCCTAACAAAATCTGAGTTTTGGGCCAAAACTTTTGCAACCAACTGTAGTGTGCTTGTTATCTCGAAGGGTAGCGGTATCATGCCATTGTTCAAAGTAGAAGGTGGTGCGGTTAGCGGCACCCAGCCGCAATTTCTTGCAATTGACTTGTTGGAGGCCCGTTGACAGGTAGGCTCTCGGACGTTTACGTGGGTGTGCCTGTGGGCGGAGAGCAAGAGGACCTGGCGGCAAAACAACTTCATGAGGCCAGTAAATATTAGTGCGGTTATGACTAGGGATGGTACAGGTCAGGCAGCTCTCTTCTGGAAGGTCTCCAAGGGCAACTTGTTGTGCCAGGTCGTTGGCTTCTTCATTGCCTACAATGCCTATGTGAGATTTGACTTTGACGAGGTGAATGGGATTTGGGCTGTTGACTATGCAGTCAGCAATGACTTGAAGAAGGTGTTGATGCAGGTGCAAGGAGTGGTCTTGTGGCCGATGAATCTGTTTGCGTATTTGATAAATGGAGACCAAGCTGTCTGTAGCAATGACTGTGCAGTCGTGCCGGAGGGCTGTATAGAGGGCAATAAGTTCGGCACGGTTAATGGTGTTGGCAACAGCATCTGCGCAATGGGGAAGGATAGGAATGCTCTGGCCTTCAGGATGCAAGGCGGTGGGCGGCAGATAAACGGCTGCACCGAGTTTGGGAATGTTTTTGCGTCCGGCAGCCTGCTTAATGTGGCTGCCATCCGTATAGGCAAATGAGGTCCAATCATAGCGAAGGGGAGGCGTAGCCGGGAGGTCCTTTTGTACCTTGTCCAGCAGGAACTGAGCAGTGTCCTGCTGGTTGGTGCTTAGGTAGAGTGGGAAGACATCATTATCAGCTTCCGTTGAACTATCAGAGCGGGTACGGTGTTTGAAGCGGTTAGGTAATCCAAGAAGGCGCAGTTGGGACGGGGTGAAGTGTTGGCGTGAGGTTGTTGTTGAGGCTGGCGACAAGGGCCGAAAAGTGTTAAGAGGAGGTAATCGGACACGAGAGGGTAGGGTATCCTGCAGTGCTTGGTAAAATTCAGCTAGAAAATATGGTGTAACTTCAGGGTCTTCATGATCATAATAGCGGCGGAAGCCTGCTTTGTTGCCAGTAAGAATGATGTTTACATCCCACTTTGGGTTGGCAGCGTATGTGTCATTCGTACCTTCATATGATGTAGGGCGAACAAACCGGAAGTAGCGTGAAGGAATTTGTAGTAAGTGGAGGCAATAGTCCGGGAACTCCCGAACCCATGTCATGTAGGATGTACTGCTGCGGTCTGTCCATGCTGGCAGGATATGAGCACAGAGAACTGGTTGGTCGGAGTGGAGGCAAGAATCAATGGCATATGCCATGTTACGATTGAGGCTGTCATCTTCATACTCAGGGTTGTTGACACTACTCCCAGTCCAAGCATAGCGAAATGAGTCCCATTGAGCCCCAAAAAGCTGATCTCTTTCATGCGCCGACCAGTATTGAGAGAAGACTGGATTGAAATTTAAGGGACTGGCAAACCGTTCTTTGGTGGCAGACGTCAAGGAGCTGAGGATGTTGTAGATGCTTGGAGGAGTGCTCCAATTGTTTTTGTGCTTGACCAAGTGGGCGCCATAGGAAGTCGTGGCTGAAGCGTCTTCAGCATATCGAGTAAGTAGCTTATAAACCTCTTCTGCAAATGTGGTTGCACCGAGGCGTAGAAATAGCTGAAGTTTTTTGCGAAGGGTTCTGACATAGGCAGCATAGAGGATTGCCAAACGTTCGGGTTGAAGTGTGTGAGTGCAATGGCCATCAGGAGTGTAGATGCATGCTAAACTATGAGTGGCAGTGGTAAGATTAAGGCGCAGTAAGACATCTCTGATATAGACTTCAAAGCATTGGGTTGCCTGTATGTCAGTGTGAGGGTTAATAGGTGCTGTGGAAATGCATAGTTTGGCCCTTTCTGGTGCTCCCACAGTGATGTCATAGCGGGGGGACTCCATGCGGTCATGGTCCGGGAAGATGTGGGTGGGGGTAAGAGATTGAATATTAGAAGGTATGAAGCACCAGTAACGTTCTAGTTTGTCCCTAGTTTCAATGGAGGGACACCATTGTACCCAGTAGTGCTGGAGAAGCGGAGGTATCTGAGCCGGCGAAGAATACTTTGCTACTTGGCATGCAGGGCAGTACCATGGGGAGTGGTCCGCCATTGCTGCTTTTGCTTGCCTTCGGTGGGCCATAGGGAGGCAAGGGAGATGATAACTGCGAGAGCATGCATCACAGAGGAGCACGGTTTCTGCTGGAGTCAGCGTGGACCCTGGGTTGAGGTGCGCCCGCGGGCCGCAACATTCTGTGGCAGTAGTCCGTTCAGCAGCTACTTCGTTGGGTGTAGCAAGAGTTTGGGTGCTGATCTGGTAACCCAAAAGGAAAGTGTGTATATTGATTAGCCAACCTTGCATGAGTATGGGCTGCCACTGCACTGCATACTGCATGTCGTCAGCGTACGGGCGTAGGGGGACGGCCGGGACTAGTGAGGGGAACTGGGACGGAAGTGCAGTGATATTTTTAGTTACAGTGGCATCCCGAAGGTAATTATGGTAGAGCTGGACAAGATTCCGCATGTGTGGAAGTGCATCAGGGGTGTCGGTTATACGTAGGTAAATATCGTAGCCGGTGTCCGTTGCAGCAGCGGTGGTAGCGGCCGCCGTGATTGGGACAGTCGGAGGCAGAGGGGAAGGGCGAAGTTTTGGTCGCACAAGGGGGTTGGGAATCAAACGTTGGAGCTGTGCGGTGTTGGTAGGCGTCAAGGATGGGGTTGCAGTGACATCCCACAGATGTAAAAGGGAGGTGACAGAGAGACCCTCGGAGGGTAGTAAGTGGGCAGCCACAAGGGTACGGTAGTAGTCCGGATGGAGGACACAGGTTGCTGATACGGGAAGCGGCGGGCCATATAATGTACCGGCCGCATCTGGGGGCAAGGACAGCATGTGCGTTACCCGTTGGACGGCCATCTTTTGGCGGGGAGTGAGACGTATGTGTAAAGGGCGACTAATTTGTGTGGGATGGAGCAATTCGCGACCAAATGGACTGAGTAGACATCCTAAGGAGGTGATGCCAAGCTGGTATAGGTAGCATAGGTCCTTAATTAGCAGGGGAGGGGGCTCTGCAGTACCTACGACCCGCATCTGTTCCACTAGGGCATTGCATTGGGGGATGAACAAGTGTTGTTTGTTCTGACGAATGATCTCAAGGTTGAGGTTGGAGCAGCACATAAGTTGACGCAGCCGTAGACTGTGCCGCAGGAGGGTAGGGTGTAGTTTGGCTGAGAGTTGGTCAATACAGGGTTGTGTCAGTGTTAAGAGGGCCCGGGTTAGCCTGCCCACTAGGCCGTGATCGTTAAGAGAGCATATCAGGCGCTGAGTTTGTAAACTGTGGTATTCCACCTGGAGTGAGGGAAGACCAAGGCCTCCTTTGGCAGTCTCGTCATGGACAAATGCCTGTGCAGTTGACTTGCTGAGCCCATAGGCATTTTTGTACGCGCCCACCAAGAGGGAATCCAGAGATTGTAGTTGTGAAGTAGAGTATGGGGCTACTGCAAATGAGTGTGTAATCTTAGGACGGATGCTGCTGTTGATGGTATAAAGCTTACGATACGTGGAGACGGGTGCTGCTTTGAGGGAACCGAGTCTGTCTTTGATGGCCAGATACAATGATTTGAATTGATGAGTCCAGCGCAGATCGAGTGTGAAGGACACGCCAAGGTATGGGAATGGTTCATTAGGGTCCTGCAGTTTAGGCTGATGACCCTGTAATTTGATGGCAGTAACATCTCTTTGCAGTTGTGTGAGGTTGTATGGGCAGGTAGGGGAGGTAGCGTACAGAGCTGAGGTGAAGAGTGTCTTTGTGGGGTTTGCTTTCAGGTAGCCCCAAGTAGCATACTCCGTAACCTTATTGGTTTGTAGGGACATATTGTGCAGGGAGTCTGTCATGAGGTTGAGGTCGTCTGCATATGCACTGTTGGAAACATGGTGTTGCGTTTGGTCAGTTGGCCTGCTGTTGGAGAGGGACCCAGGGGAGTAACCGAGGCCGCCGTGTTGCAGCCAACGTAGTAGAGGTTCAAGGTACAGGATAAAGAGGAAGGGTGACAGGCTGTCACCCTGGATAGTTCCTCGGTCAAATGAAAGAGGGTTGGTCAATCCAAATGGCGTATGCACGGCTGTTGTTGCACCAGTATACAGGCCTTTGATTACCTCTGTAGCATCGGTGGGGAAGCCCAGGTCATACAAGATTTGCAGGAGGTTGTCGTGGTCGATTGTGTCGCAGCCGCAGACGCAGACCAGCAAGCCTCCCCCCTGTTCCTATAGCCCTCCTGCTTTTTTTAACCTGGCTCTCCCCTTCCACCTCTGCCCCTCCTGTGGTTGCCAGCCCCACACCCCATCTGCTCCCCTCCCACAGCCCTCTCAGCTCAGCCTTGCACTTGCCCCAACTTCTCGCATGCCCTGCCTACCCCCACCTGCCCTGCCATTGAACTGGTATAGCCCCTGCACCTGCTTCACACCTGGTCTATATGCTACTGCCCCTAAACAGTAAAGAAAGGGCACCTGTGCCTGCTGGCAGTTCTCAGCATTTACCCCCTTAAAAAGCAGCAAAAATGCCTCCGCTGTCTCCCTTGCAAGACCCCTGCTTTTCTCAGCAGCCAAGCAACACAGAGCAACAGAGATGCTGACCGCACCCATTGGTGACAACCTGGACCTCATACAGAAGCTGCCTGTGCAAGAGAGCAATGAACGGCCATGCCATTTCACAGAAGCAGACCATTTCCTAACAAAATCTGAGTTTTGGGCCAAAACTTTTGCAACCAACTGTGTCCAATGTTTGCACCTCCTGTTTCCTCAAGTGCAAGCAGAGATAACAGCTGTGTCCAGCCTGTTGCAAAGAACTTGTTGATGCAATTATTGCCTGCTGTGCTAAATTGGTGGCAACCGCAACCGCATTGAGAAAGTGCTTGAGCTGACTTTTCAGATTTTGGTCAAAAGTGGGTACGCCCCTGTGGTCACCTGAGTTAGGGTGCATGGAATGGAACTTCTCCCATTTATCAGCAAGCTTTCCTTGGCTTTACAGTACCATGTCACTAGCTGCAGTCATGCATGCTCTGCACAGCAGGCCCCACATTAGCTATCCCTGCAATGCTGAGCATTGCTACAGGCAGCAAAAAGTGTGGTTTTCAACATGGATGCTACCCCTGCTGGAGGGGCCCTGCTTCTGGCAATCTTACCATAAGCTTCAAGGTCACTGCCAAGGATTCAGTATTAACAGAAGCTGGTGTGCTTTGCATGCCAGTTTGATGGTAGGAAGCTTCCTTCTACATGCTGCAATCAGCGGCGGGCGAGACGGGCCTATGCTGCAAGGCTGTCACCCACGCTGTCACCACCACTTTGGAGGACTGTTTTCTTTGTCACCTGTCACTGCTTGAAACAAGGTCTAGCATACCACAGAGTTGTTCACTGGGCCAGGCTTGTTGTAAAACAAGACATGTTACGCATATCCCTTCGGTGCAGCACCACCTTCTAGACCCGACGTGCCCTTGCTACTGCTGTTTTAACACTTTCCACCAGATCTTGCCATGATAGTGCTAGCAGATCTCTCAACAACCTCCTCAAAGCATATGTTTTTATTCAGCACCGCTCCCCCTTTCTACAATACCACATCGGCTATGCCAATCATGCTCCACCTGCAGAGAACAGCAGCTCGCTACATGTGCTGGGGGTATACCCTGCTTTGGGGGCGCCAGATATGCCCTTTGGGTATTCTGCATGGCACAGGCAGCTTCAGAGACAGCCCCTGCTCCAGCTGTAATGTCCTATGGCATGTGCTACCAGGGGAAGTGTGCAAGTCAAGGTATCTCAGTTGTTGGTATTTGCTTAGTGTACTGCTGCAGCTGGTGAGGGTAGGGGTAGGAAGGGCCCCCGTCATGGGTTGCCAGCACATGCAACAATTTATTCACCCTGGCTGTGACTGTTGCATAGGTCCAGCCCCTGGTACCTTAAACCAGCCCTGCCCCAAGCCAAAGCCCTTGCCTCTGTCAAACAGCAGCAGCAGAACCAATGTCCAATGTCCAATGTTTGCACCTCCTGTTTCCTCAAGTGCAAGCAGAGATAACAGCTGTGTCCAGCCTGTTGCAAAGAACTTGTTGATGCAATTATTGCCTGCTGTGCTAAATTGGTGGCAACCGCAACCGCATTGAGAAAGTGCTTGAGCTGACTTTTCAGATTTTGGTCAAAAGTGGGTACGCCCCTGTGGTCACCTGAGTTAGGGTGCATGGAATGGAACTTCTCCCATTTATCAGCAAGCTTTCCTTGGCTTTACAGTACCATGTCACTAGCTGCAGTCACGCATGCTCTGCACAGCAGGCCCCACATTAGCTATCCCTGCAATGCTGAGCATTGCTACAGGCAGCAAAAAGTGTGGTTTTCAACATGGATGCTACCCCTGCTGGAGGGGCCCTGCTTCTGGCAATCTTACCATAAGCTTCAAGGTCACTGCCAAGGATTCAGTATTAACAGAAGCTGGTGTGCTTTGCATGCCAGTTTGATGGTAGGAAGCTTCCTTCTACATGCTGCAATCAGCGGCGGGCGAGACGGGCCTATGCTGCAAGGCTGTCACCCACGCTGTCACCACCACTTTGGAGGACTGTTTTCTTTGTCACCTGTCACTGCTTGAAACAAGGTCTAGCATACCACAGAGTTGTTCACTGGGCCAGGCTTGTTGTAAAACAAGACATGTTACGCATATCCCTTCGGTGCAGCACCACCTTCTAGACCCGACGTGCCCTTGCTACTGCTGTTTTAACACTTTCCACCAGATCTTGCCATGATAGTGCTAGCAGATCTCTCAACAACCTCCTCAAAGCATATGTTTTTATTCAGCACCGCTCCCCCTTTCTACAATACCACATCGGCTATGCCAATCATGCTCCACCTGCAGAGAACAGCAGCTCGCTACATGTGCTGGGGGTATACCCTGCTTTGGGGGCGCCAGATATGCCCTTTGGGTATTCTGCATGGCACAGGCAGCTTCAGAGACAGCCCCTGCTCCAGCTGTAATGTCCTATGGCATGTGCTACCAGGGGAAGTGTGCAAGTTAAGGTATCTCAGTTGTTGGTATTTGCTTAGTGTACTGCTGCAGCTGGTGAGGGTAGGGGTAGGAAGGGCCCCCGTCATGGGTTGCCAGCACATGCAACAATTTATTCACCCTGGCTGTGACTGTTGCATAGGTCCAGCCCCTGGTACCTTAAACCAGCCCTGCCCCAAGCCAAAGCCCTTGCCTCTGTCAAACAGCAGCAGCAGAACCAATGTCCACAGTTGGTTGCAAAAGTTTTGGCCGGAACATAAGGCTGGGGTTTAAGCAGCAGCAGCAAGACCTGATTTACAACCATTTATGTTTAAGAAAGTAAACAGGCAGAGCATCAATGTGCTGCAGTTAGTATGCCCAAGTGGTACCACAAGTAGCCTCGCACGCGAGACGTCCCGAGTTCGAGCCCCGGGCGTGCCCTATAAACATACTATATAAAAGCCAGCCAGCCAGCCTTAGCCTTAGCCGCAGACGCAGACCAGCAAGCCTCCCCCCTGTTCCTATAGCCCTCCTGCTTTTTTTAACCTGGCTCTCCCCTTCCACCTCTGCCCCTCCTGTGGTTGCCAGCCCCACACCCCATCTGCTCCCCTCCCACAGCCCTCTCAGCTCAGCCTTGCACTTGCCCCAACTTCTCGCATGCCCTGCCTACCCCCACCTGCCCTGCCATTGAACTGGTATAGCCCCTGCACCTGCTTCACACCTGGTCTATATGCTACTGCCCCTAAACAGTAAAGAAAGGGCACCTGTGCCTGCTGGCAGTTCTCAGCATTTACCCCCTTAAAAAGCAGCAAAAATGCCTCCGCTGTCTCCCTTGCAAGACCCCTGCTTTTCTCAGCAGCCAAGCAACACAGAGCAACAGAGATGCTGACCGCACCCATTGGTGACAACCTGGACCTCATACAGAAGCTGCCTGTGCAAGAGAGCAATGAACGGCCATGCCATTTCACAGAAGCAGACCATTTCCTAACAAAATCTGAGTTTTGGGCCAAAACTTTTGCAACCAACTGTAGTGTGCTTGTTATCTCGAAGGGTAGCGGTATCATGCCATTGTTCAAAGTAGAAGGTGGTGCGGTTAGCGGCACCCAGCCGCAATTTCTTGCAACTGACTTGTTGGAGGCCCGTTGACAGGTAGGCTATCGGACGTTTACGTGGGTGTGCCTGTGGGCGGAGAGCAAGAGGACCTGGCGGCAAAACAACTTCATGAGGCCAGTAAATATTAGTGCGGTTATGACTAGGGATGGTACAGGTCAGGCAGCTCTCTTCTGGAAGGTCTCCAAGGGCAACTTGTTGTGCCAGGTCGTTGGCTTCTTCATTGCCTACAATGCCTATGTGAGATTTGACTTTGACGAGGTGAATGGGATTTGGGCTGTTGACTATGCAGTCAGCAATGACTTGAAGAAGGTGTTGATGCAGGTGCAAGGAGTGGTCTTGTGGCCGATGAATCTGTTTGCGTATTTGATAAATGGAGACCAAGCTGTCTGTAGCAATGACTGTGCAGTCGTGCCGGAGGGCTGTATAGAGGGCAATAAGTTCGGCACGGTTAATGGTGTTGGCAACAGCATCTGCGCAATGGGGAAGGATAGGAATGCTCTGGCCTTCAGGATGCAAGGCGGTGGGCGGCAGATAAACGGCTGCACCGAGTTTGGGAATGTTTTTGCGTCCGGCAGCCTGCTTAATGTGGCTGCCATCCGTATAGGCAAATGAGGTCCAATCATAGCGAAGGGGAGGCGTAGCCGGGAGGTCCTTTTGTACCTTGTCCAGCAGGAACTGAGCAGTGTCCTGCTGGTTGGTGCTTAGGTAGAGTGGGAAGACATCATTATCAGCTTCCGTTGAACTATCAGAGCGGGTACGGTGTTTGAAGCGGTTAGGTAATCCAAGAAGGCGCAGTTGGGACGGGGTGAAGTGTTGGCGTGAGGTTGTTGTTGAGGCTGGCGACAAGGGCCGAAAAGTGTTAAGAGGAGGTAATCGGACACGAGAGGGTAGGGTATCCTGCAGTGCTTGGTAAAATTCAGCTAGAAAATATGGTGTAACTTCAGGGTCTTCATGATCATAATAGCGGCGGAAGCCTGCTTTGTTGCCAGTAAGAATGATGTTTACATCCCACTTTGGGTTGGCAGCGTATGTGTCATTCGTACCTTCATATGATGTAGGGCGAACAAACCGGAAGTAGCGTGAAGGAATTTGTAGTAAGTGGAGGCAATAGTCCGGGAACTCCCGAACCCATGTCATGTAGGATGTACTGCTGCGGTCTGTCCATGCTGGCAGGATATGAGCACAGAGAACTGGTTGGTCGGAGTGGAGGCAAGAATCAATGGCATATGCCATGTTACGATTGAGGCTGTCATCTTCATACTCAGGGTTGTTGACACTACTCCCAGTCCAAGCATAGCGAAATGAGTCCCATTGAGCCCCAAAAAGCTGATCTCTTTCATGCGCCGACCAGTATTGAGAGAAGACTGGATTGAAATTTAAGGGACTGGCAAACCGTTCTTTGGTGGCAGACGTCAAGGAGCTGAGGATGTTGTAGATGCTTGGAGGAGTGCTCCAATTGTTTTTGTGCTTGACCAAGTGGGCGCCATAGGAAGTCGTGGCTGAAGCGTCTTCAGCATATCGAGTAAGTAGCTTATAAACCTCTTCTGCAAATGTGGTTGCACCGAGGCGTAGAAATAGCTGAAGTTTTTTGCGAAGGGTTCTGACATAGGCAGCATAGAGGATTGCCAAACGTTCGGGTTGAAGTGTGTGAGTGCAATGGCCATCAGGAGTGTAGATGCATGCTAAACTATGAGTGGCAGTGGTAAGATTAAGGCGCAGTAAGACATCTCTGATATAGACTTCAAAGCATTGGGTTGCCTGTATGTCAGTGTGAGGGTTAATAGGTGCTGTGGAAATGCATAGTTTGGCCCTTTCTGGTGCTCCCACAGTGATGTCATAGCGGGGGGACTCCATGCGGTCATGGTCCGGGAAGATGTGGGTGGGGGTAAGAGATTGAATATTAGAAGGTATGAAGCACCAGTAACGTTCTAGTTTGTCCCTAGTTTCAATGGAGGGACACCATTGTACCCAGTAGTGCTGGAGAAGCGGAGGTATCTGAGCCGGCGAAGAATACTTTGCTACTTGGCATGCAGGGCAGTACCATGGGGAGTGGTCCGCCATTGCTGCTTTTGCTTGCCTTCGGTGGGCCATAGGGAGGCAAGGGAGATGATAACTGCGAGAGCATGCATCACAGAGGAGCACGGTTTCTGCTGGAGTCAGCGTGGACCCTGGGTTGAGGTGCGCCCGCGGGCCGCAACATTCTGTGGCAGTAGTCCGTTCAGCAGCTACTTCGTTGGGTGTAGCAAGAGTTTGGGTGCTGATCTGGTAACCCAAAAGGAAAGTGTGTATATTGATTAGCCAACCTTGCATGAGTATGGGCTGCCACTGCACTGCATACTGCATGTCGTCAGCGTACGGGCGTAGGGGGACGGCCGGGACTAGTGAGGGGAACTGGGACGGAAGTGCAGTGATATTTTTAGTTACAGTGGCATCCCGAAGGTAATTATGGTAGAGCTGGACAAGATTCCGCATGTGTGGAAGTGCATCAGGGGTGTCGGTTATACGTAGGTAAATATCGTAGCCGGTGTCCGTTGCAGCAGCGGTGGTAGCGGCCGCCGTGATTGGGACAGTCGGAGGCAGAGGGGAAGGGCGAAGTTTTGGTCGCACAAGGGGGTTGGGAATCAAACGTTGGAGCTGTGCGGTGTTGGTAGGCGTCAAGGATGGGGTTGCAGTGACATCCCACAGATGTAAAAGGGAGGTGACAGAGAGACCCTCGGAGGGTAGTAAGTGGGCAGCCACAAGGGTACGGTAGTAGTCCGGATGGAGGACACAGGTTGCTGATACGGGAAGCGGCGGGCCATATAATGTACCGGCCGCATCTGGGGGCAAGGACAGCATGTGCGTTACCCGTTGGACGGCCATCTTTTGGCGGGGAGTGAGACGTATGTGTAAAGGGCGACTAATTTGTGTGGGATGGAGCAATTCGCGACCAAATGGACTGAGTAGACATCCTAAGGAGGTGATGCCAAGCTGGTATAGGTAGCATAGGTCCTTAATTAGCAGGGGAGGGGGCTCTGCAGTACCTACGACCCGCATCTGTTCCACTAGGGCATTGCATTGGGGGATGAACAAGTGTTGTTTGTTCTGACGAATGATCTCAAGGTTGAGGTTGGAGCAGCACATAAGTTGACGCAGCCGTAGACTGTGCCGCAGGAGGGTAGGGTGTAGTTTGGCTGAGAGTTGGTCAATACAGGGTTGTGTCAGTGTTAAGAGGGCCCGGGTTAGCCTGCCCACTAGGCCGTGATCGTTAAGAGAGCATATCAGGCGCTGAGTTTGTAAACTGTGGTATTCCACCTGGAGTGAGGGAAGACCAAGGCCTCCTTTGGCAGTCTCGTCATGGACAAATGCCTGTGCAGTTGACTTGCTGAGCCCATAGGCATTTTTGTACGCGCCCACCAAGAGGGAATCCAGAGATTGTAGTTGTGAAGTAGAGTATGGGGCTACTGCAAATGAGTGTGTAATCTTAGGACGGATGCTGCTGTTGATGGTATAAAGCTTACGATACGTGGAGACGGGTGCTGCTTTGAGGGAACCGAGTCTGTCTTTGATGGCCAGATACAATGATTTGAATTGATGAGTCCAGCGCAGATTGAGTGTGAAGGACACGCCAAGGTATGGGAATGGTTCATTAGGGTCCTGCAGTTTAGGCTGATGACCCTGTAATTTGATGGCAGTAACATCTCTTTGCAGTTGTGTGAGGTTGTATGGGCAGGTAGGGGAGGTAGCGTACAGAGCTGAGGTGAAGAGTGTCTTTGTGGGGTTTGCTTTCAGGTAGCCCCAAGTAGCATACTCCGTAACCTTATTGGTTTGTAGGGACATATTGTGCAGGGAGTCTGTCATGAGGTTGAGGTCGTCTGCATATGCACTGTTGGAAACATGGTGTTGCGTTTGGTCAGTTGGCCTGCTGTTGGAGAGGGACCCAGGGGAGTAACCGAGGCCGCCGTGTTGCAGCCAACGTAGTAGAGGTTCAAGGTACAGGATAAAGAGGAAGGGTGACAGGCTGTCACCCTGGATAGTTCCTCGGTCAAATGAAAGAGGGTTGGTCAATCCAAATGGCGTATGCACGGCTGTTGTTGCACCAGTATACAGGCCTTTGATTACCTCTGTAGCATCGGTGGGGAAGCCCAGGTCATACAAGATTTGCAGGAGGTTGTCGTGGTCGATTGTGTCGCAGCCGCAGACGCAGACCAGCAAGCCTCCCCCCTGTTCCTATAGCCCTCCTGCTTTTTTTAACCTGGCTCTCCCCTTCCACCTCTGCCCCTCCTGTGGTTGCCAGCCCCACACCCCATCTGCTCCCCTCCCACAGCCCTCTCAGCTCAGCCTTGCACTTGCCCCAACTTCTCGCATGCCCTGCCTACCCCCACCTGCCCTGCCATTGAACTGGTATAGCCCCTGCACCTGCTTCACACCTGGTCTATATGCTACTGCCCCTAAACAGTAAAGAAAGGGCACCTGTGCCTGCTGGCAGTTCTCAGCATTTACCCCCTTAAAAAGCAGCAAAAATGCCTCCGCTGTCTCCCTTGCAAGACCCCTGCTTTTCTCAGCAGCCAAGCAACACAGAGCAACAGAGATGCTGACCGCACCCATTGGTGACAACCTGGACCTCATACAGAAGCTGCCTGTGCAAGAGAGCAATGAACGGCCATGCCATTTCACAGAAGCAGACCATTTCCTAACAAAATCTGAGTTTTGGGCCAAAACTTTTGCAACCAACTGTGTCCAATGTTTGCACCTCCTGTTTCCTCAAGTGCAAGCAGAGATAACAGCTGTGTCCAGCCTGTTGCAAAGAACTTGTTGATGCAATTATTGCCTGCTGTGCTAAATTGGTGGCAACCGCAACCGCATTGAGAAAGTGCTTGAGCTGACTTTTCAGATTTTGGTCAAAAGTGGGTACGCCCCTGTGGTCACCTGAGTTAGGGTGCATGGAATGGAACTTCTCCCATTTATCAGCAAGCTTTCCTTGGCTTTACAGTACCATGTCACTAGCTGCAGTCATGCATGCTCTGCACAGCAGGCCCCACATTAGCTATCCCTGCAATGCTGAGCATTGCTACAGGCAGCAAAAAGTGTGGTTTTCAACATGGATGCTACCCCTGCTGGAGGGGCCCTGCTTCTGGCAATCTTACCATAAGCTTCAAGGTCACTGCCAAGGATTCAGTATTAACAGAAGCTGGTGTGCTTTGCATGCCAGTTTGATGGTAGGAAGCTTCCTTCTACATGCTGCAATCAGCGGCGGGCGAGACGGGCCTATGCTGCAAGGCTGTCACCCACGCTGTCACCACCACTTTGGAGGACTGTTTTCTTTGTCACCTGTCACTGCTTGAAACAAGGTCTAGCATACCACAGAGTTGTTCACTGGGCCAGGCTTGTTGTAAAACAAGACATGTTACGCATATCCCTTCGGTGCAGCACCACCTTCTAGACCCGACGTGCCCTTGCTACTGCTGTTTTAACACTTTCCACCAGATCTTGCCATGATAGTGCTAGCAGATCTCTCAACAACCTCCTCAAAGCATATGTTTTTATTCAGCACCGCTCCCCCTTTCTACAATACCACATCGGCTATGCCAATCATGCTCCACCTGCAGAGAACAGCAGCTCGCTACATGTGCTGGGGGTATACCCTGCTTTGGGGGCGCCAGATATGCCCTTTGGGTATTCTGCATGGCACAGGCAGCTTCAGAGACAGCCCCTGCTCCAGCTGTAATGTCCTATGGCATGTGCTACCAGGGGAAGTGTGCAAGTCAAGGTATCTCAGTTGTTGGTATTTGCTTAGTGTACTGCTGCAGCTGGTGAGGGTAGGGGTAGGAAGGGCCCCCGTCATGGGTTGCCAGCACATGCAACAATTTATTCACCCTGGCTGTGACTGTTGCATAGGTCCAGCCCCTGGTACCTTAAACCAGCCCTGCCCCAAGCCAAAGCCCTTGCCTCTGTCAAACAGCAGCAGCAGAACCAATGTCCAATGTCCAATTTTTGCACCTCCTGTTTCCTCAAGTGCAAGCAGAGATAACAGCTGTGTCCAGCCTGTTGCAAAGAACTTGTTGATGCAATTATTGCCTGCTGTGCTAAATTGGT
Source organism: Pseudopediastrum boryanum (assembly GCA_963556185.1). Classification (NCBI taxonomy): domain Eukaryota; kingdom Viridiplantae; phylum Chlorophyta; class Chlorophyceae; order Sphaeropleales; family Hydrodictyaceae; genus Pseudopediastrum; species Pseudopediastrum boryanum. The sequence continues at coordinate 3,926,817 of OY744511.1, read as the reverse complement.
GGCAACCGCAACCGCATTGAGAAAGTGCTTGAGCTGACTTTTCAGATTTTGGTCAAAAGTGGGTACGCCCCTGTGGTCACCTGAGTTAGGGTGCATGGAATGGAACTTCTCCCATTTATCAGCAAGCTTTCCTTGGCTTTACAGTACCATGTCACTAGCTGCAGTCACGCATGCTCTGCACAGCAGGCCCCACATTAGCTATCCCTGCAATGCTGAGCATTGCTACAGGCAGCAAAAAGTGTGGTTTTCAACATGGATGCTACCCCTGCTGGAGGGGCCCTGCTTCTGGCAATCTTACCATAAGCTTCAAGGTCACTGCCAAGGATTCAGTATTAACAGAAGCTGGTGTGCTTTGCATGCCAGTTTGATGGTAGGAAGCTTCCTTCTACATGCTGCAATCAGCGGCGGGCGAGACGGGCCTATGCTGCAAGGCTGTCACCCACGCTGTCACCACCACTTTGGAGGACTGTTTTCTTTGTCACCTGTCACTGCTTGAAACAAGGTCTAGCATACCACAGAGTTGTTCACTGGGCCAGGCTTGTTGTAAAACAAGACATGTTACGCATATCCCTTCGGTGCAGCACCACCTTCTAGACCCGACGTGCCCTTGCTACTGCTGTTTTAACACTTTCCACCAGATCTTGCCATGATAGTGCTAGCAGATCTCTCAACAACCTCCTCAAAGCATATGTTTTTATTCAGCACCGCTCCCCCTTTCTACAATACCACATCGGCTATGCCAATCATGCTCCACCTGCAGAGAACAGCAGCTCGCTACATGTGCTGGGGGTATACCCTGCTTTGGGGGCGCCAGATATGCCCTTTGGGTATTCTGCATGGCACAGGCAGCTTCAGAGACAGCCCCTGCTCCAGCTGTAATGTCCTATGGCATGTGCTACCAGGGGAAGTGTGCAAGTTAAGGTATCTCAGTTGTTGGTATTTGCTTAGTGTACTGCTGCAGCTGGTGAGGGTAGGGGTAGGAAGGGCCCCCGTCATGGGTTGCCAGCACATGCAACAATTTATTCACCCTGGCTGTGACTGTTGCATAGGTCCAGCCCCTGGTACCTTAAACCAGCCCTGCCCCAAGCCAAAGCCCTTGCCTCTGTCAAACAGCAGCAGCAGAACCAATGTCCAATGTCCAATGTTTGCACCTCCTGTTTCCTCAAGTGCAAGCAGAGATAACAGCTGTGTCCAGCCTGTTGCAAAGAACTTGTTGATGCAATTATTGCCTGCTGTGCTAAATTGGTGGCAACCGCAACCGCATTGAGAAAGTGCTTGAGCTGACTTTTCAGATTTTGGTCAAAAGTGGGTACGCCCCTGTGGTCACCTGAGTTAGGGTGCATGGAATGGAACTTCTCCCATTTATCAGCAAGCTTTCCTTGGCTTTACAGTACCATGTCACTAGCTGCAGTCACGCATGCTCTGCACAGCAGGCCCCACATTAGCTATCCCTGCAATGCTGAGCATTGCTACAGGCAGCAAAAAGTGTGGTTTTCAACATGGATGCTACCCCTGCTGGAGGGGCCCTGCTTCTGGCAATCTTACCATAAGCTTCAAGGTCACTGCCAAGGATTCAGTATTAACAGAAGCTGGTGTGCTTTGCATGCCAGTTTGATGGTAGGAAGCTTCCTTCTACATGCTGCAATCAGCGGCGGGCGAGACGGGCCTATGCTGCAAGGCTGTCACCCACGCTGTCACCACCACTTTGGAGGACTGTTTTCTTTGTCACCTGTCACTGCTTGAAACAAGGTCTAGCATACCACAGAGTTGTTCACTGGGCCAGGCTTGTTGTAAAACAAGACATGTTACGCATATCCCTTCGGTGCAGCACCACCTTCTAGACCCGACGTGCCCTTGCTACTGCTGTTTTAACACTTTCCACCAGATCTTGCCATGATAGTGCTAGCAGATCTCTCAACAACCTCCTCAAAGCATATGTTTTTATTCAGCACCGCTCCCCCTTTCTACAATACCACATCGGCTATGCCAATCATGCTCCACCTGCAGAGAACAGCAGCTCGCTACATGTGCTGGGGGTATACCCTGCTTTGGGGGCGCCAGATATGCCCTTTGGGTATTCTGCATGGCACAGGCAGCTTCAGAGACAGCCCCTGCTCCAGCTGTAATGTCCTATGGCATGTGCTACCAGGGGAAGTGTGCAAGTTAAGGTATCTCAGTTGTTGGTATTTGCTTAGTGTACTGCTGCAGCTGGTGAGGGTAGGGGTAGGAAGGGCCCCCGTCATGGGTTGCCAGCACATGCAACAATTTATTCACCCTGGCTGTGACTGTTGCATAGGTCCAGCCCCTGGTACCTTAAACCAGCCCTGCCCCAAGCCAAAGCCCTTGCCTCTGTCAAACAGCAGCAGCAGAACCAATGTCCACAGTTGGTTGCAAAAGTTTTGGCCGGAACATAAGGCTGGGGTTTAAGCAGCAGCAGCAAGACCTGATTTACAACCATTTATGTTTAAGAAAGTAAACAGGCAGAGCATCAATGTGCTGCAGTTAGTATGCCCAAGTGGTACCACAAGTAGCCTCGCACGCGAGACGTCCCGAGTTCGAGCCCCGGGCGTGCCCTATAAACATACTATATAAAAGCCAGCCAGCCAGCCTTAGCCTTAGCCGCAGACGCAGACCAGCAAGCCTCCCCCCTGTTCCTATAGCCCTCCTGCTTTTTTTAACCTGGCTCTCCCCTTCCACCTCTGCCCCTCCTGTGGTTGCCAGCCCCACACCCCATCTGCTCCCCTCCCACAGCCCTCTCAGCTCAGCCTTGCACTTGCCCCAACTTCTCGCATGCCCTGCCTACCCCCACCTGCCCTGCCATTGAACTGGTATAGCCCCTGCACCTGCTTCACACCTGGTCTATATGCTACTGCCCCTAAACAGTAAAGAAAGGGCACCTGTGCCTGCTGGCAGTTCTCAGCATTTACCCCCTTAAAAAGCAGCAAAAATGCCTCCGCTGTCTCCCTTGCAAGACCCCTGCTTTTCTCAGCAGCCAAGCAACACAGAGCAACAGAGATGCTGACCGCACCCATTGGTGACAACCTGGACCTCATACAGAAGCTGCCTGTGCAAGAGAGCAATGAACGGCCATGCCATTTCACAGAAGCAGACCATTTCCTAACAAAATCTGAGTTTTGGGCCAAAACTTTTGCAACCAACTGTAGTGTGCTTGTTATCTCGAAGGGTAGCGGTATCATGCCATTGTTCAAAGTAGAAGGTGGTGCGGTTAGCGGCACCCAGCCGCAATTTCTTGCAACTGACTTGTTGGAGGCCCGTTGACAGGTAGGCTATCGGACGTTTACGTGGGTGTGCCTGTGGGCGGAGAGCAAGAGGACCTGGCGGCAAAACAACTTCATGAGGCCAGTAAATATTAGTGCGGTTATGACTAGGGATGGTACAGGTCAGGCAGCTCTCTTCTGGAAGGTCTCCAAGGGCAACTTGTTGTGCCAGGTCGTTGGCTTCTTCATTGCCTACAATGCCTATGTGAGATTTGACTTTGACGAGGTGAATGGGATTTGGGCTGTTGACTATGCAGTCAGCAATGACTTGAAGAAGGTGTTGATGCAGGTGCAAGGAGTGGTCTTGTGGCCGATGAATCTGTTTGCGTATTTGATAAATGGAGACCAAGCTGTCTGTAGCAATGACTGTGCAGTCGTGCCGGAGGGCTGTATAGAGGGCAATAAGTTCGGCACGGTTAATGGTGTTGGCAACAGCATCTGCGCAATGGGGAAGGATAGGAATGCTCTGGCCTTCAGGATGCAAGGCGGTGGGCGGCAGATAAACGGCTGCACCGAGTTTGGGAATGTTTTTGCGTCCGGCAGCCTGCTTAATGTGGCTGCCATCCGTATAGGCAAATGAGGTCCAATCATAGCGAAGGGGAGGCGTAGCCGGGAGGTCCTTTTGTACCTTGTCCAGCAGGAACTGAGCAGTGTCCTGCTGGTTGGTGCTTAGGTAGAGTGGGAAGACATCATTATCAGCTTCCGTTGAACTATCAGAGCGGGTACGGTGTTTGAAGCGGTTAGGTAATCCAAGAAGGCGCAGTTGGGACGGGGTGAAGTGTTGGCGTGAGGTTGTTGTTGAGGCTGGCGACAAGGGCCGAAAAGTGTTAAGAGGAGGTAATCGGACACGAGAGGGTAGGGTATCCTGCAGTGCTTGGTAAAATTCAGCTAGAAAATATGGTGTAACTTCAGGGTCTTCATGATCATAATAGCGGCGGAAGCCTGCTTTGTTGCCAGTAAGAATGATGTTTACATCCCACTTTGGGTTGGCAGCGTATGTGTCATTCGTACCTTCATATGATGTAGGGCGAACAAACCGGAAGTAGCGTGAAGGAATTTGTAGTAAGTGGAGGCAATAGTCCGGGAACTCCCGAACCCATGTCATGTAGGATGTACTGCTGCGGTCTGTCCATGCTGGCAGGATATGAGCACAGAGAACTGGTTGGTCGGAGTGGAGGCAAGAATCAATGGCATATGCCATGTTACGATTGAGGCTGTCATCTTCATACTCAGGGTTGTTGACACTACTCCCAGTCCAAGCATAGCGAAATGAGTCCCATTGAGCCCCAAAAAGCTGATCTCTTTCATGCGCCGACCAGTATTGAGAGAAGACTGGATTGAAATTTAAGGGACTGGCAAACCGTTCTTTGGTGGCAGACGTCAAGGAGCTGAGGATGTTGTAGATGCTTGGAGGAGTGCTCCAATTGTTTTTGTGCTTGACCAAGTGGGCGCCATAGGAAGTCGTGGCTGAAGCGTCTTCAGCATATCGAGTAAGTAGCTTATAAACCTCTTCTGCAAATGTGGTTGCACCGAGGCGTAGAAATAGCTGAAGTTTTTTGCGAAGGGTTCTGACATAGGCAGCATAGAGGATTGCCAAACGTTCGGGTTGAAGTGTGTGAGTGCAATGGCCATCAGGAGTGTAGATGCATGCTAAACTATGAGTGGCAGTGGTAAGATTAAGGCGCAGTAAGACATCTCTGATATAGACTTCAAAGCATTGGGTTGCCTGTATGTCAGTGTGAGGGTTAATAGGTGCTGTGGAAATGCATAGTTTGGCCCTTTCTGGTGCTCCCACAGTGATGTCATAGCGGGGGGACTCCATGCGGTCATGGTCCGGGAAGATGTGGGTGGGGGTAAGAGATTGAATATTAGAAGGTATGAAGCACCAGTAACGTTCTAGTTTGTCCCTAGTTTCAATGGAGGGACACCATTGTACCCAGTAGTGCTGGAGAAGCGGAGGTATCTGAGCCGGCGAAGAATACTTTGCTACTTGGCATGCAGGGCAGTACCATGGGGAGTGGTCCGCCATTGCTGCTTTTGCTTGCCTTCGGTGGGCCATAGGGAGGCAAGGGAGATGATAACTGCGAGAGCATGCATCACAGAGGAGCACGGTTTCTGCTGGAGTCAGCGTGGACCCTGGGTTGAGGTGCGCCCGCGGGCCGCAACATTCTGTGGCAGTAGTCCGTTCAGCAGCTACTTCGTTGGGTGTAGCAAGAGTTTGGGTGCTGATCTGGTAACCCAAAAGGAAAGTGTGTATATTGATTAGCCAACCTTGCATGAGTATGGGCTGCCACTGCACTGCATACTGCATGTCGTCAGCGTACGGGCGTAGGGGGACGGCCGGGACTAGTGAGGGGAACTGGGACGGAAGTGCAGTGATATTTTTAGTTACAGTGGCATCCCGAAGGTAATTATGGTAGAGCTGGACAAGATTCCGCATGTGTGGAAGTGCATCAGGGGTGTCGGTTATACGTAGGTAAATATCGTAGCCGGTGTCCGTTGCAGCAGCGGTGGTAGCGGCCGCCGTGATTGGGACAGTCGGAGGCAGAGGGGAAGGGCGAAGTTTTGGTCGCACAAGGGGGTTGGGAATCAAACGTTGGAGCTGTGCGGTGTTGGTAGGCGTCAAGGATGGGGTTGCAGTGACATCCCACAGATGTAAAAGGGAGGTGACAGAGAGACCCTCGGAGGGTAGTAAGTGGGCAGCCACAAGGGTACGGTAGTAGTCCGGATGGAGGACACAGGTTGCTGATACGGGAAGCGGCGGGCCATATAATGTACCGGCCGCATCTGGGGGCAAGGACAGCATGTGCGTTACCCGTTGGACGGCCATCTTTTGGCGGGGAGTGAGACGTATGTGTAAAGGGCGACTAATTTGTGTGGGATGGAGCAATTCGCGACCAAATGGACTGAGTAGACATCCTAAGGAGGTGATGCCAAGCTGGTATAGGTAGCATAGGTCCTTAATTAGCAGGGGAGGGGGCTCTGCAGTACCTACGACCCGCATCTGTTCCACTAGGGCATTGCATTGGGGGATGAACAAGTGTTGTTTGTTCTGACGAATGATCTCAAGGTTGAGGTTGGAGCAGCACATAAGTTGACGCAGCCGTAGACTGTGCCGCAGGAGGGTAGGGTGTAGTTTGGCTGAGAGTTGGTCAATACAGGGTTGTGTCAGTGTTAAGAGGGCCCGGGTTAGCCTGCCCACTAGGCCGTGATCGTTAAGAGAGCATATCAGGCGCTGAGTTTGTAAACTGTGGTATTCCACCTGGAGTGAGGGAAGACCAAGGCCTCCTTTGGCAGTCTCGTCATGGACAAATGCCTGTGCAGTTGACTTGCTGAGCCCATAGGCATTTTTGTACGCGCCCACCAAGAGGGAATCCAGAGATTGTAGTTGTGAAGTAGAGTATGGGGCTACTGCAAATGAGTGTGTAATCTTAGGACGGATGCTGCTGTTGATGGTATAAAGCTTACGATACGTGGAGACGGGTGCTGCTTTGAGGGAACCGAGTCTGTCTTTGATGGCCAGATACAATGATTTGAATTGATGAGTCCAGCGCAGATCGAGTGTGAAGGACACGCCAAGGTATGGGAATGGTTCATTAGGGTCCTGCAGTTTAGGCTGATGACCCTGTAATTTGATGGCAGTAACATCTCTTTGCAGTTGTGTGAGGTTGTATGGGCAGGTAGGGGAGGTAGCGTACAGAGCTGAGGTGAAGAGTGTCTTTGTGGGGTTTGCTTTCAGGTAGCCCCAAGTAGCATACTCCGTAACCTTATTGGTTTGTAGGGACATATTGTGCAGGGAGTCTGTCATGAGGTTGAGGTCGTCTGCATATGCACTGTTGGAAACATGGTGTTGCGTTTGGTCAGTTGGCCTGCTGTTGGAGAGGGACCCAGGGGAGTAACCGAGGCCGCCGTGTTGCAGCCAACGTAGTAGAGGTTCAAGGTACAGGATAAAGAGGAAGGGTGACAGGCTGTCACCCTGGATAGTTCCTCGGTCAAATGAAAGAGGGTTGGTCAATCCAAATGGCGTATGCACGGCTGTTGTTGCACCAGTATACAGGCCTTTGATTACCTCTGTAGCATCGGTGGGGAAGCCCAGGTCATACAAGATTTGCAGGAGGTTGTCGTGGTCGATTGTGTCGCAGCCGCAGACGCAGACCAGCAAGCCTCCCCCCTGTTCCTATAGCCCTCCTGCTTTTTTTAACCTGGCTCTCCCCTTCCACCTCTGCCCCTCCTGTGGTTGCCAGCCCCACACCCCATCTGCTCCCCTCCCACAGCCCTCTCAGCTCAGCCTTGCACTTGCCCCAACTTCTCGCATGCCCTGCCTACCCCCACCTGCCCTGCCATTGAACTGGTATAGCCCCTGCACCTGCTTCACACCTGGTCTATATGCTACTGCCCCTAAACAGTAAAGAAAGGGCACCTGTGCCTGCTGGCAGTTCTCAGCATTTACCCCCTTAAAAAGCAGCAAAAATGCCTCCGCTGTCTCCCTTGCAAGACCCCTGCTTTTCTCAGCAGCCAAGCAACACAGAGCAACAGAGATGCTGACCGCACCCATTGGTGACAACCTGGACCTCATACAGAAGCTGCCTGTGCAAGAGAGCAATGAACGGCCATGCCATTTCACAGAAGCAGACCATTTCCTAACAAAATCTGAGTTTTGGGCCAAAACTTTTGCAACCAACTGTGTCCAATGTTTGCACCTCCTGTTTCCTCAAGTGCAAGCAGAGATAACAGCTGTGTCCAGCCTGTTGCAAAGAACTTGTTGATGCAATTATTGCCTGCTGTGCTAAATTGGTGGCAACCGCAACCGCATTGAGAAAGTGCTTGAGCTGACTTTTCAGATTTTGGTCAAAAGTGGGTACGCCCCTGTGGTCACCTGAGTTAGGGTGCATGGAATGGAACTTCTCCCATTTATCAGCAAGCTTTCCTTGGCTTTACAGTACCATGTCACTAGCTGCAGTCATGCATGCTCTGCACAGCAGGCCCCACATTAGCTATCCCTGCAATGCTGAGCATTGCTACAGGCAGCAAAAAGTGTGGTTTTCAACATGGATGCTACCCCTGCTGGAGGGGCCCTGCTTCTGGCAATCTTACCATAAGCTTCAAGGTCACTGCCAAGGATTCAGTATTAACAGAAGCTGGTGTGCTTTGCATGCCAGTTTGATGGTAGGAAGCTTCCTTCTACATGCTGCAATCAGCGGCGGGCGAGACGGGCCTATGCTGCAAGGCTGTCACCCACGCTGTCACCACCACTTTGGAGGACTGTTTTCTTTGTCACCTGTCACTGCTTGAAACAAGGTCTAGCATACCACAGAGTTGTTCACTGGGCCAGGCTTGTTGTAAAACAAGACATGTTACGCATATCCCTTCGGTGCAGCACCACCTTCTAGACCCGACGTGCCCTTGCTACTGCTGTTTTAACACTTTCCACCAGATCTTGCCATGATAGTGCTAGCAGATCTCTCAACAACCTCCTCAAAGCATATGTTTTTATTCAGCACCGCTCCCCCTTTCTACAATACCACATCGGCTATGCCAATCATGCTCCACCTGCAGAGAACAGCAGCTCGCTACATGTGCTGGGGGTATACCCTGCTTTGGGGGCGCCAGATATGCCCTTTGGGTATTCTGCATGGCACAGGCAGCTTCAGAGACAGCCCCTGCTCCAGCTGTAATGTCCTATGGCATGTGCTACCAGGGGAAGTGTGCAAGTCAAGGTATCTCAGTTGTTGGTATTTGCTTAGTGTACTGCTGCAGCTGGTGAGGGTAGGGGTAGGAAGGGCCCCCGTCATGGGTTGCCAGCACATGCAACAATTTATTCACCCTGGCTGTGACTGTTGCATAGGTCCAGCCCCTGGTACCTTAAACCAGCCCTGCCCCAAGCCAAAGCCCTTGCCTCTGTCAAACAGCAGCAGCAGAACCAATGTCCAATGTCCAATTTTTGCACCTCCTGTTTCCTCAAGTGCAAGCAGAGATAACAGCTGTGTCCAGCCTGTTGCAAAGAACTTGTTGATGCAATTATTGCCTGCTGTGCTAAATTGGTGGCAACCGCAACCGCATTGAGAAAGTGCTTGAGCTGACTTTTCAGATTTTGGTCAAAAGTGGGTACGCCCCTGTGGTCACCTGAGTTAGGGTGCATGGAATGGAACTTCTCCCATTTATCAGCAAGCTTTCCTTGGCTTTACAGTACCATGTCACTAGCTGCAGTCACGCATGCTCTGCACAGCAGGCCCCACATTAGCTATCCCTGCAATGCTGAGCATTGCTACAGGCAGCAAAAAGTGTGGTTTTCAACATGGATGCTACCCCTGCTGGAGGGGCCCTGCTTCTGGCAATCTTACCATAAGCTTCAAGGTCACTGCCAAGGATTCAGTATTAACAGAAGCTGGTGTGCTTTGCATGCCAGTTTGATGGTAGGAAGCTTCCTTCTACATGCTGCAATCAGCGGCGGGCGAGACGGGCCTATGCTGCAAGGCTGTCACCCACGCTGTCACCACCACTTTGGAGGACTGTTTTCTTTGTCACCTGTCACTGCTTGAAACAAGGTCTAGCATACCACAGAGTTGTTCACTGGGCCAGGCTTGTTGTAAAACAAGACATGTTACGCATATCCCTTCGGTGCAGCACCACCTTCTAGACCCGACGTGCCCTTGCTACTGCTGTTTTAACACTTTCCACCAGATCTTGCCATGATAGTGCTAGCAGATCTCTCAACAACCTCCTCAAAGCATATGTTTTTATTCAGCACCGCTCCCCCTTTCTACAATACCACATCGGCTATGCCAATCATGCTCCACCTGCAGAGAACAGCAGCTCGCTACATGTGCTGGGGGTATACCCTGCTTTGGGGGCGCCAGATATGCCCTTTGGGTATTCTGCATGGCACAGGCAGCTTCAGAGACAGCCCCTGCTCCAGCTGTAATGTCCTATGGCATGTGCTACCAGGGGAAGTGTGCAAGTTAAGGTATCTCAGTTGTTGGTATTTGCTTAGTGTACTGCTGCAGCTGGTGAGGGTAGGGGTAGGAAGGGCCCCCGTCATGGGTTGCCAGCACATGCAACAATTTATTCACCCTGGCTGTGACTGTTGCATAGGTCCAGCCCCTGGTACCTTAAACCAGCCCTGCCCCAAGCCAAAGCCCTTGCCTCTGTCAAACAGCAGCAGCAGAACCAATGTCCACAGTTGGTTGCAAAAGTTTTGGCCGGAACATAAGGCTGGGGTTTAAGCAGCAGCAGCAAGACCTGATTTACAACCATTTATGTTTAAGAAAGTAAACAGGCAGAGCATCAATGTGCTGCAGTTAGTATGCCCAAGTGGTACCACAAGTAGCCTCGCACGCGAGACGTCCCGAGTTCGAGCCCCGGGCGTGCCCTATAAACATACTATATAAAAGCCAGCCAGCCAGCCTTAGCCTTAGCCGCAGACGCAGACCAGCAAGCCTCCCCCCTGTTCCTATAGCCCTCCTGCTTTTTTTAACCTGGCTCTCCCCTTCCACCTCTGCCCCTCCTGTGGTTGCCAGCCCCACACCCCATCTGCTCCCCTCCCACAGCCCTCTCAGCTCAGCCTTGCACTTGCCCCAACTTCTCGCATGCCCTGCCTACCCCCACCTGCCCTGCCATTGAACTGGTATAGCCCCTGCACCTGCTTCACACCTGGTCTATATGCTACTGCCCCTAAACAGTAAAGAAAGGGCACCTGTGCCTGCTGGCAGTTCTCAGCATTTACCCCCTTAAAAAGCAGCAAAAATGCCTCCGCTGTCTCCCTTGCAAGACCCCTGCTTTTCTCAGCAGCCAAGCAACACAGAGCAACAGAGATGCTGACCGCACCCATTGGTGACAACCTGGACCTCATACAGAAGCTGCCTGTGCAAGAGAGCAATGAACGGCCATGCCATTTCACAGAAGCAGACCATTTCCTAACAAAATCTGAGTTTTGGGCCAAAACTTTTGCAACCAACTGTAGTGTGCTTGTTATCTCGAAGGGTAGCGGTATCATGCCATTGTTCAAAGTAGAAGGTGGTGCGGTTAGCGGCACCCAGCCGCAATTTCTTGCAACTGACTTGTTGGAGGCCCGTTGACAGGTAGGCTATCGGACGTTTACGTGGGTGTGCCTGTGGGCGGAGAGCAAGAGGACCTGGCGGCAAAACAACTTCATGAGGCCAGTAAATATTAGTGCGGTTATGACTAGGGATGGTACAGGTCAGGCAGCTCTCTTCTGGAAGGTCTCCAAGGGCAACTTGTTGTGCCAGGTCGTTGGCTTCTTCATTGCCTACAATGCCTATGTGAGATTTGACTTTGACGAGGTGAATGGGATTTGGGCTGTTGACTATGCAGTCAGCAATGACTTGAAGAAGGTGTTGATGCAGGTGCAAGGAGTGGTCTTGTGGCCGATGAATCTGTTTGCGTATTTGATAAATGGAGACCAAGCTGTCTGTAGCAATGACTGTGCAGTCGTGCCGGAGGGCTGTATAGAGGGCAATAAGTTCGGCACGGTTAATGGTGTTGGCAACAGCATCTGCGCAATGGGGAAGGATAGGAATGCTCTGGCCTTCAGGATGCAAGGCGGTGGGCGGCAGATAAACGGCTGCACCGAGTTTGGGAATGTTTTTGCGTCCGGCAGCCTGCTTAATGTGGCTGCCATCCGTATAGGCAAATGAGGTCCAATCATAGCGAAGGGGAGGCGTAGCCGGGAGGTCCTTTTGTACCTTGTCCAGCAGGAACTGAGCAGTGTCCTGCTGGTTGGTGCTTAGGTAGAGTGGGAAGACATCATTATCAGCTTCCGTTGAACTATCAGAGCGGGTACGGTGTTTGAAGCGGTTAGGTAATCCAAGAAGGCGCAGTTGGGACGGGGTGAAGTGTTGGCGTGAGGTTGTTGTTGAGGCTGGCGACAAGGGCCGAAAAGTGTTAAGAGGAGGTAATCGGACACGAGAGGGTAGGGTATCCTGCAGTGCTTGGTAAAATTCAGCTAGAAAATATGGTGTAACTTCAGGGTCTTCATGATCATAATAGCGGCGGAAGCCTGCTTTGTTGCCAGTAAGAATGATGTTTACATCCCACTTTGGGTTGGCAGCGTATGTGTCATTCGTACCTTCATATGATGTAGGGCGAACAAACCGGAAGTAGCGTGAAGGAATTTGTAGTAAGTGGAGGCAATAGTCCGGGAACTCCCGAACCCATGTCATGTAGGATGTACTGCTGCGGTCTGTCCATGCTGGCAGGATATGAGCACAGAGAACTGGTTGGTCGGAGTGGAGGCAAGAATCAATGGCATATGCCATGTTACGATTGAGGCTGTCATCTTCATACTCAGGGTTGTTGACACTACTCCCAGTCCAAGCATAGCGAAATGAGTCCCATTGAGCCCCAAAAAGCTGATCTCTTTCATGCGCCGACCAGTATTGAGAGAAGACTGGATTGAAATTTAAGGGACTGGCAAACCGTTCTTTGGTGGCAGACGTCAAGGAGCTGAGGATGTTGTAGATGCTTGGAGGAGTGCTCCAATTGTTTTTGTGCTTGACCAAGTGGGCGCCATAGGAAGTCGTGGCTGAAGCGTCTTCAGCATATCGAGTAAGTAGCTTATAAACCTCTTCTGCAAATGTGGTTGCACCGAGGCGTAGAAATAGCTGAAGTTTTTTGCGAAGGGTTCTGACATAGGCAGCATAGAGGATTGCCAAACGTTCGGGTTGAAGTGTGTGAGTGCAATGGCCATCAGGAGTGTAGATGCATGCTAAACTATGAGTGGCAGTGGTAAGATTAAGGCGCAGTAAGACATCTCTGATATAGACTTCAAAGCATTGGGTTGCCTGTATGTCAGTGTGAGGGTTAATAGGTGCTGTGGAAATGCATAGTTTGGCCCTTTCTGGTGCTCCCACAGTGATGTCATAGCGGGGGGACTCCATGCGGTCATGGTCCGGGAAGATGTGGGTGGGGGTAAGAGATTGAATATTAGAAGGTATGAAGCACCAGTAACGTTCTAGTTTGTCCCTAGTTTCAATGGAGGGACACCATTGTACCCAGTAGTGCTGGAGAAGCGGAGGTATCTGAGCCGGCGAAGAATACTTTGCTACTTGGCATGCAGGGCAGTACCATGGGGAGTGGTCCGCCATTGCTGCTTTTGCTTGCCTTCGGTGGGCCATAGGGAGGCAAGGGAGATGATAACTGCGAGAGCATGCATCACAGAGGAGCACGGTTTCTGCTGGAGTCAGCGTGGACCCTGGGTTGAGGTGCGCCCGCGGGCCGCAACATTCTGTGGCAGTAGTCCGTTCAGCAGCTACTTCGTTGGGTGTAGCAAGAGTTTGGGTGCTGATCTGGTAACCCAAAAGGAAAGTGTGTATATTGATTAGCCAACCTTGCATGAGTATGGGCTGCCACTGCACTGCATACTGCATGTCGTCAGCGTACGGGCGTAGGGGGACGGCCGGGACTAGTGAGGGGAACTGGGACGGAAGTGCAGTGATATTTTTAGTTACAGTGGCATCCCGAAGGTAATTATGGTAGAGCTGGACAAGATTCCGCATGTGTGGAAGTGCATCAGGGGTGTCGGTTATACGTAGGTAAATATCGTAGCCGGTGTCCGTTGCAGCAGCGGTGGTAGCGGCCGCCGTGATTGGGACAGTCGGAGGCAGAGGGGAAGGGCGAAGTTTTGGTCGCACAAGGGGGTTGGGAATCAAACGTTGGAGCTGTGCGGTGTTGGTAGGCGTCAAGGATGGGGTTGCAGTGACATCCCACAGATGTAAAAGGGAGGTGACAGAGAGACCCTCGGAGGGTAGTAAGTGGGCAGCCACAAGGGTACGGTAGTAGTCCGGATGGAGGACACAGGTTGCTGATACGGGAAGCGGCGGGCCATATAATGTACCGGCCGCATCTGGGGGCAAGGACAGCATGTGCGTTACCCGTTGGACGGCCATCTTTTGGCGGGGAGTGAGACGTATGTGTAAAGGGCGACTAATTTGTGTGGGATGGAGCAATTCGCGACCAAATGGACTGAGTAGACATCCTAAGGAGGTGATGCCAAGCTGGTATAGGTAGCATAGGTCCTTAATTAGCAGGGGAGGGGGCTCTGCAGTACCTACGACCCGCATCTGTTCCACTAGGGCATTGCATTGGGGGATGAACAAGTGTTGTTTGTTCTGACGAATGATCTCAAGGTTGAGGTTGGAGCAGCACATAAGTTGACGCAGCCGTAGACTGTGCCGCAGGAGGGTAGGGTGTAGTTTGGCTGAGAGTTGGTCAATACAGGGTTGTGTCAGTGTTAAGAGGGCCCGGGTTAGCCTGCCCACTAGGCCGTGATCGTTAAGAGAGCATATCAGGCGCTGAGTTTGTAAACTGTGGTATTCCACCTGGAGTGAGGGAAGACCAAGGCCTCCTTTGGCAGTCTCGTCATGGACAAATGCCTGTGCAGTTGACTTGCTGAGCCCATAGGCATTTTTGTACGCGCCCACCAAGAGGGAATCCAGAGATTGTAGTTGTGAAGTAGAGTATGGGGCTACTGCAAATGAGTGTGTAATCTTAGGACGGATGCTGCTGTTGATGGTATAAAGCTTACGATACGTGGAGACGGGTGCTGCTTTGAGGGAACCGAGTCTGTCTTTGATGGCCAGATACAATGATTTGAATTGATGAGTCCAGCGCAGATCGAGTGTGAAGGACACGCCAAGGTATGGGAATGGTTCATTAGGGTCCTGCAGTTTAGGCTGATGACCCTGTAATTTGATGGCAGTAACATCTCTTTGCAGTTGTGTGAGGTTGTATGGGCAGGTAGGGGAGGTAGCGTACAGAGCTGAGGTGAAGAGTGTCTTTGTGGGGTTTGCTTTCAGGTAGCCCCAAGTAGCATACTCCGTAACCTTATTGGTTTGTAGGGACATATTGTGCAGGGAGTCTGTCATGAGGTTGAGGTCGTCTGCATATGCACTGTTGGAAACATGGTGTTGCGTTTGGTCAGTTGGCCTGCTGTTGGAGAGGGACCCAGGGGAGTAACCGAGGCCGCCGTGTTGCAGCCAACGTAGTAGAGGTTCAAGGTACAGGATAAAGAGGAAGGGTGACAGGCTGTCACCCTGGATAGTTCCTCGGTCAAATGAAAGAGGGTTGGTCAATCCAAATGGCGTATGCACGGCTGTTGTTGCACCAGTATACAGGCCTTTGATTACCTCTGTAGCATCGGTGGGGAAGCCCAGGTCATACAAGATTTGCAGGAGGTTGTCGTGGTCGATTGTGTCGCAGCCGCAGACGCAGACCAGCAAGCCTCCCCCCTGTTCCTATAGCCCTCCTGCTTTTTTTAACCTGGCTCTCCCCTTCCACCTCTGCCCCTCCTGTGGTTGCCAGCCCCACACCCCATCTGCTCCCCTCCCACAGCCCTCTCAGCTCAGCCTTGCACTTGCCCCAACTTCTCGCATGCCCTGCCTACCCCCACCTGCCCTGCCATTGAACTGGTATAGCCCCTGCACCTGCTTCACACCTGGTCTATATGCTACTGCCCCTAAACAGTAAAGAAAGGGCACCTGTGCCTGCTGGCAGTTCTCAGCATTTACCCCCTTAAAAAGCAGCAAAAATGCCTCCGCTGTCTCCCTTGCAAGACCCCTGCTTTTCTCAGCAGCCAAGCAACACAGAGCAACAGAGATGCTGACCGCACCCATTGGTGACAACCTGGACCTCATACAGAAGCTGCCTGTGCAAGAGAGCAATGAACGGCCATGCCATTTCACAGAAGCAGATCATTTCCTAACAAAATCTGAGTTTTGGGCCAAAACTTTTGCAACCAACTGTGTCCAATGTTTGCACCTCCTGTTTCCTCAAGTGCAAGCAGAGATAACAGCTGTGTCCAGCCTGTTGCAAAGAACTTGTTGATGCAATTATTGCCTGCTGTGCTAAATTGGTGGCAACCGCAACCGCATTGAGAAAGTGCTTGAGCTGACTTTTCAGATTTTGGTCAAAAGTGGGTACGCCCCTGTGGTCACCTGAGTTAGGGTGCATGGAATGGAACTTCTCCCATTTATCAGCAAGCTTTCCTTGGCTTTACAGTACCATGTCACTAGCTGCAGTCATGCATGCTCTGCACAGCAGGCCCCACATTAGCTATCCCTGCAATGCTGAGCATTGCTACAGGCAGCAAAAAGTGTGGTTTTCAACATGGATGCTACCCCTGCTGGAGGGGCCCTGCTTCTGGCAATCTTACCATAAGCTTCAAGGTCACTGCCAAGGATTCAGTATTAACAGAAGCTGGTGTGCTTTGCATGCCAGTTTGATGGTAGGAAGCTTCCTTCTACATGCTGCAATCAGCGGCGGGCGAGACGGGCCTATGCTGCAAGGCTGTCACCCACGCTGTCACCACCACTTTGGAGGACTGTTTTCTTTGTCACCTGTCACTGCTTGAAACAAGGTCTAGCATACCACAGAGTTGTTCACTGGGCCAGGCTTGTTGTAAAACAAGACATGTTACGCATATCCCTTCGGTGCAGCACCACCTTCTAGACCCGACGTGCCCTTGCTACTGCTGTTTTAACACTTTCCACCAGATCTTGCCATGATAGTGCTAGCAGATCTCTCAACAACCTCCTCAAAGCATATGTTTTTATTCAGCACCGCTCCCCCTTTCTACAATACCACATCGGCTATGCCAATCATGCTCCACCTGCAGAGAACAGCAGCTCGCTACATGTGCTGGGGGTATACCCTGCTTTGGGGGCGCCAGATATGCCCTTTGGGTATTCTGCATGGCACAGGCAGCTTCAGAGACAGCCCCTGCTCCAGCTGTAATGTCCTATGGCATGTGCTACCAGGGGAAGTGTGCAAGTCAAGGTATCTCAGTTGTTGGTATTTGCTTAGTGTACTGCTGCAGCTGGTGAGGGTAGGGGTAGGAAGGGCCCCCGTCATGGGTTGCCAGCACATGCAACAATTTATTCACCCTGGCTGTGACTGTTGCATAGGTCCAGCCCCTGGTACCTTAAACCAGCCCTGCCCCAAGCCAAAGCCCTTGCCTCTGTCAAACAGCAGCAGCAGAACCAATGTCCAATGTCCAATGTTTGCACCTCCTGTTTCCTCAAGTGCAAGCAGAGATAACAGCTGTGTCCAGCCTGTTGCAAAGAACTTGTTGATGCAATTATTGCCTGCTGTGCTAAATTGGTGGCAACCGCAACCGCATTGAGAAAGTGCTTGAGCTGACTTTTCAGATTTTGGTCAAAAGTGGGTACGCCCCTGTGGTCACCTGAGTTAGGGTGCATGGAATGGAACTTCTCCCATTTATCAGCAAGCTTTCCTTGGCTTTACAGTACCATGTCACTAGCTGCAGTCACGCATGCTCTGCACAGCAGGCCCCACATTAGCTATCCCTGCAATGCTGAGCATTGCTACAGGCAGCAAAAAGTGTGGTTTTCAACATGGATGCTACCCCTGCTGGAGGGGCCCTGCTTCTGGCAATCTTACCATAAGCTTCAAGGTCACTGCCAAGGATTCAGTATTAACAGAAGCTGGTGTGCTTTGCATGCCAGTTTGATGGTAGGAAGCTTCCTTCTACATGCTGCAATCAGCGGCGGGCGAGACGGGCCTATGCTGCAAGGCTGTCACCCACGCTGTCACCACCACTTTGGAGGACTGTTTTCTTTGTCACCTGTCACTGCTTGAAACAAGGTCTAGCATACCACAGAGTTGTTCACTGGGCCAGGCTTGTTGTAAAACAAGACATGTTACGCATATCCCTTCGGTGCAGCACCACCTTCTAGACCCGACGTGCCCTTGCTACTGCTGTTTTAACACTTTCCACCAGATCTTGCCATGATAGTGCTAGCAGATCTCTCAACAACCTCCTCAAAGCATATGTTTTTATTCAGCACCGCTCCCCCTTTCTACAATACCACATCGGCTATGCCAATCATGCTCCACCTGCAGAGAACAGCAGCTCGCTACATGTGCTGGGGGTATACCCTGCTTTGGGGGCGCCAGATATGCCCTTTGGGTATTCTGCATGGCACAGGCAGCTTCAGAGACAGCCCCTGCTCCAGCTGTAATGTCCTATGGCATGTGCTACCAGGGGAAGTGTGCAAGTTAAGGTATCTCAGTTGTTGGTATTTGCTTAGTGTACTGCTGCAGCTGGTGAGGGTAGGGGTAGGAAGGGCCCCCGTCATGGGTTGCCAGCACATGCAACAATTTATTCACCCTGGCTGTGACTGTTGCATAGGTCCAGCCCCTGGTACCTTAAACCAGCCCTGCCCCAAGCCAAAGCCCTTGCCTCTGTCAAACAGCAGCAGCAGAACCAATGTCCACAGTTGGTTGCAAAAGTTTTGGCCGGAACATAAGGCTGGGGTTTAAGCAGCAGCAGCAAGACCTGATTTACAACCATTTATGTTTAAGAAAGTAAACAGGCAGAGCATCAATGTGCTGCAGTTAGTATGCCCAAGTGGTACCACAAGTAGCCTCGCACGCGAGACGTCCCGAGTTCGAGCCCCGGGCGTGCCCTATAAACATACTATATAAAAGCCAGCCAGCCAGCCTTAGCCTTAGCCGCAGACGCAGACCAGCAAGCCTCCCCCCTGTTCCTATAGCCCTCCTGCTTTTTTTAACCTGGCTCTCCCCTTCCACCTCTGCCCCTCCTGTGGTTGCCAGCCCCACACCCCATCTGCTCCCCTCCCACAGCCCTCTCAGCTCAGCCTTGCACTTGCCCCAACTTCTCGCATGCCCTGCCTACCCCCACCTGCCCTGCCATTGAACTGGTATAGCCCCTGCACCTGCTTCACACCTGGTCTATATGCTACTGCCCCTAAACAGTAAAGAAAGGGCACCTGTGCCTGCTGGCAGTTCTCAGCATTTACCCCCTTAAAAAGCAGCAAAAATGCCTCCGCTGTCTCCCTTGCAAGACCCCTGCTTTTCTCAGCAGCCAAGCAACACAGAGCAACAGAGATGCTGACCGCACCCATTGGTGACAACCTGGACCTCATACAGAAGCTGCCTGTGCAAGAGAGCAATGAACGGCCATGCCATTTCACAGAAGCAGACCATTTCCTAACAAAATCTGAGTTTTGGGCCAAAACTTTTGCAACCAACTGTAGCGTGCTTGTTATCTCGAAGGGTAGCGGTATCATGCCATTGTTCAAAGTAGAAGGTGGTGCGGTTAGCGGCACCCAGCCGCAATTTCTTGCAACTGACTTGTTGGAGGCCCGTTGACAGGTAGGCTATCGGACGTTTACGTGGGTGTGCCTGTGGGCGGAGAGCAAGAGGACCTGGCGGCAAAACAACTTCATGAGGCCAGTAAATATTAGTGCGGTTATGACTAGGGATGGTACAGGTCAGGCAGCTCTCTTCTGGAAGGTCTCCAAGGGCAACTTGTTGTGCCAGGTCGTTGGCTTCTTCATTGCCTACAATGCCTATGTGAGATTTGACTTTGACGAGGTGAATGGGATTTGGGCTGTTGACTATGCAGTCAGCAATGACTTGAAGAAGGTGTTGATGCAGGTGCAAGGAGTGGTCTTGTGGCCGATGAATCTGTTTGCGTATTTGATAAATGGAGACCAAGCTGTCTGTAGCAATGACTGTGCAGTCGTGCCGGAGGGCTGTATAGAGGGCAATAAGTTCGGCACGGTTAATGGTGTTGGCAACAGCATCTGCGCAATGGGGAAGGATAGGAATGCTCTGGCCTTCAGGATGCAAGGCGGTGGGCGGCAGATAAACGGCTGCACCGAGTTTGGGAATGTTTTTGCGTCCGGCAGCCTGCTTAATGTGGCTGCCATCCGTATAGGCAAATGAGGTCCAATCATAGCGAAGGGGAGGCGTAGCCGGGAGGTCCTTTTGTACCTTGTCCAGCAGGAACTGAGCAGTGTCCTGCTGGTTGGTGCTTAGGTAGAGTGGGAAGACATCATTATCAGCTTCCGTTGAACTATCAGAGCGGGTACGGTGTTTGAAGCGGTTAGGTAATCCAAGAAGGCGCAGTTGGGACGGGGTGAAGTGTTGGCGTGAGGTTGTTGTTGAGGCTGGCGACAAGGGCCGAAAAGTGTTAAGAGGAGGTAATCGGACACGAGAGGGTAGGGTATCCTGCAGTGCTTGGTAAAATTCAGCTAGAAAATATGGTGTAACTTCAGGGTCTTCATGATCATAATAGCGGCGGAAGCCTGCTTTGTTGCCAGTAAGAATGATGTTTACATCCCACTTTGGGTTGGCAGCGTATGTGTCATTCGTACCTTCATATGATGTAGGGCGAACAAACCGGAAGTAGCGTGAAGGAATTTGTAGTAAGTGGAGGCAATAGTCCGGGAACTCCCGAACCCATGTCATGTAGGATGTACTGCTGCGGTCTGTCCATGCTGGCAGGATATGAGCACAGAGAACTGGTTGGTCGGAGTGGAGGCAAGAATCAATGGCATATGCCATGTTACGATTGAGGCTGTCATCTTCATACTCAGGGTTGTTGACACTACTCCCAGTCCAAGCATAGCGAAATGAGTCCCATTGAGCCCCAAAAAGCTGATCTCTTTCATGCGCCGACCAGTATTGAGAGAAGACTGGATTGAAATTTAAGGGACTGGCAAACCGTTCTTTGGTGGCAGACGTCAAGGAGCTGAGGATGTTGTAGATGCTTGGAGGAGTGCTCCAATTGTTTTTGTGCTTGACCAAGTGGGCGCCATAGGAAGTCGTGGCTGAAGCGTCTTCAGCATATCGAGTAAGTAGCTTATAAACCTCTTCTGCAAATGTGGTTGCACCGAGGCGTAGAAATAGCTGAAGTTTTTTGCGAAGGGTTCTGACATAGGCAGCATAGAGGATTGCCAAACGTTCGGGTTGAAGTGTGTGAGTGCAATGGCCATCAGGAGTGTAGATGCATGCTAAACTATGAGTGGCAGTGGTAAGATTAAGGCGCAGTAAGACATCTCTGATATAGACTTCAAAGCATTGGGTTGCCTGTATGTCAGTGTGAGGGTTAATAGGTGCTGTGGAAATGCATAGTTTGGCCCTTTCTGGTGCTCCCACAGTGATGTCATAGCGGGGGGACTCCATGCGGTCATGGTCCGGGAAGATGTGGGTGGGGGTAAGAGATTGAATATTAGAAGGTATGAAGCACCAGTAACGTTCTAGTTTGTCCCTAGTTTCAATGGAGGGACACCATTGTACCCAGTAGTGCTGGAGAAGCGGAGGTATCTGAGCCGGCGAAGAATACTTTGCTACTTGGCATGCAGGGCAGTACCATGGGGAGTGGTCCGCCATTGCTGCTTTTGCTTGCCTTCGGTGGGCCATAGGGAGGCAAGGGAGATGATAACTGCGAGAGCATGCATCACAGAGGAGCACGGTTTCTGCTGGAGTCAGCGTGGACCCTGGGTTGAGGTGCGCCCGCGGGCCGCAACATTCTGTGGCAGTAGTCCGTTCAGCAGCTACTTCGTTGGGTGTAGCAAGAGTTTGGGTGCTGATCTGGTAACCCAAAAGGAAAGTGTGTATATTGATTAGCCAACCTTGCATGAGTATGGGCTGCCACTGCACTGCATACTGCATGTCGTCAGCGTACGGGCGTAGGGGGACGGCCGGGACTAGTGAGGGGAACTGGGACGGAAGTGCAGTGATATTTTTAGTTACAGTGGCATCCCGAAGGTAATTATGGTAGAGCTGGACAAGATTCCGCATGTGTGGAAGTGCATCAGGGGTGTCGGTTATACGTAGGTAAATATCGTAGCCGGTGTCCGTTGCAGCAGCGGTGGTAGCGGCCGCCGTGATTGGGACAGTCGGAGGCAGAGGGGAAGGGCGAAGTTTTGGTCGCACAAGGGGGTTGGGAATCAAACGTTGGAGCTGTGCGGTGTTGGTAGGCGTCAAGGATGGGGTTGCAGTGACATCCCACAGATGTAAAAGGGAGGTGACAGAGAGACCCTCGGAGGGTAGTAAGTGGGCAGCCACAAGGGTACGGTAGTAGTCCGGATGGAGGACACAGGTTGCTGATACGGGAAGCGGCGGGCCATATAATGTACCGGCCGCATCTGGGGGCAAGGACAGCATGTGCGTTACCCGTTGGACGGCCATCTTTTGGCGGGGAGTGAGACGTATGTGTAAAGGGCGACTAATTTGTGTGGGATGGAGCAATTCGCGACCAAATGGACTGAGTAGACATCCTAAGGAGGTGATGCCAAGCTGGTATAGGTAGCATAGGTCCTTAATTAGCAGGGGAGGGGGCTCTGCAGTACCTACGACCCGCATCTGTTCCACTAGGGCATTGCATTGGGGGATGAACAAGTGTTGTTTGTTCTGACGAATGATCTCAAGGTTGAGGTTGGAGCAGCACATAAGTTGACGCAGCCGTAGACTGTGCCGCAGGAGGGTAGGGTGTAGTTTGGCTGAGAGTTGGTCAATACAGGGTTGTGTCAGTGTTAAGAGGGCCCGGGTTAGCCTGCCCACTAGGCCGTGATCGTTAAGAGAGCATATCAGGCGCTGAGTTTGTAAACTGTGGTATTCCACCTGGAGTGAGGGAAGACCAAGGCCTCCTTTGGCAGTCTCGTCATGGACAAATGCCTGTGCAGTTGACTTGCTGAGCCCATAGGCATTTTTGTACGCGCCCACCAAGAGGGAATCCAGAGATTGTAGTTGTGAAGTAGAGTATGGGGCTACTGCAAATGAGTGTGTAATCTTAGGACGGATGCTGCTGTTGATGGTATAAAGCTTACGATACGTGGAGACGGGTGCTGCTTTGAGGGAACCGAGTCTGTCTTTGATGGCCAGATACAATGATTTGAATTGATGAGTCCAGCGCAGATCGAGTGTGAAGGACACGCCAAGGTATGGGAATGGTTCATTAGGGTCCTGCAGTTTAGGCTGATGACCCTGTAATTTGATGGCAGTAACATCTCTTTGCAGTTGTGTGAGGTTGTATGGGCAGGTAGGGGAGGTAGCGTACAGAGCTGAGGTGAAGAGTGTCTTTGTGGGGTTTGCTTTCAGGTAGCCCCAAGTAGCATACTCCGTAACCTTATTGGTTTGTAGGGACATATTGTGCAGGGAGTCTGTCATGAGGTTGAGGTCGTCTGCATATGCACTGTTGGAAACATGGTGTTGCGTTTGGTCAGTTGGCCTGCTGTTGGAGAGGGACCCAGGGGAGTAACCGAGGCCGCCGTGTTGCAGCCAACGTAGTAGAGGTTCAAGGTACAGGATAAAGAGGAAGGGTGACAGGCTGTCACCCTGGATAGTTCCTCGGTCAAATGAAAGAGGGTTGGTCAATCCAAATGGCGTATGCACGGCTGTTGTTGCACCAGTATACAGGCCTTTGATTACCTCTGTAGCATCGGTGGGGAAGCCCAGGTCATACAAGATTTGCAGGAGGTTGTCGTGGTCGATTGTGTCGCAGCCGCAGACGCAGACCAGCAAGCCTCCCCCCTGTTCCTATAGCCCTCCTGCTTTTTTTAACCTGGCTCTCCCCTTCCACCTCTGCCCCTCCTGTGGTTGCCAGCCCCACACCCCATCTGCTCCCCTCCCACAGCCCTCTCAGCTCAGCCTTGCACTTGCCCCAACTTCTCGCATGCCCTGCCTACCCCCGCCTGCCCTGCCATTGAACTGGTATAGCCCCTGCACCTGCTTCACACCTGGTCTATATGCTACTGCCCCTAAACAGTAAAGAAAGGGCACCTGTGCCTGCTGGCAGTTCTCAGCATTTACCCCCTTAAAAAGCAGCAAAAATGCCTCCGCTGTCTCCCTTGCAAGACCCCTGCTTTTCTCAGCAGCCAAGCAACACAGAGCAACAGAGATGCTGACCGCACCCATTGGTGACAACCTGGACCTCATACAGAAGCTGCCTGTGCAAGAGAGCAATGAACGGCCATGCCATTTCACAGAAGCAGACCATTTCCTAACAAAATCTGAGTTTTGGGCCAAAACTTTTGCAACCAACTGTGTCCAATGTTTGCACCTCCTGTTTCCTCAAGTGCAAGCAGAGATAACAGCTGTGTCTAGCCTGTTGCAAAGAACTTGTTGATGCAATTATTGCCTGCTGTGCTAAATTGGTGGCAACCGCAACCGCATTGAGAAAGTGCTTGAGCTGACTTTTCAGATTTTGGTCAAAAGTGGGTACGCCCCTGTGGTCACCTGAGTTAGGGTGCATGGAATGGAACTTCTCCCATTTATCAGCAAGCTTTCCTTGGCTTTACAGTACCATGTCACTAGCTGCAGTCATGCATGCTCTGCACAGCAGGCCCCACATTAGCTATCCCTGCAATGCTGAGCATTGCTACAGGCAGCAAAAAGTGTGGTTTTCAACATGGATGCTACCCCTGCTGGAGGGGCCCTGCTTCTGGCAATCTTACCATAAGCTTCAAGGTCACTGCCAAGGATTCAGTATTAACAGAAGCTGGTGTGCTTTGCATGCCAATTTGATGGTAGGAAGCTTCCTTCTACATGCTGCAATCAGCGGCGGGCGAGACGGGCCTATGCTGCAAGGCTGTCACCCACGCTGTCACCACCACTTTGGAGGACTGTTTTCTTTGTCACCTGTCACTGCTTGAAACAAGGTCTAGCATACCACAGAGTTGTTCACTGGGCC
Source organism: Pseudopediastrum boryanum (assembly GCA_963556185.1). NCBI lineage: Eukaryota > Viridiplantae > Chlorophyta > Chlorophyceae > Sphaeropleales > Hydrodictyaceae > Pseudopediastrum > Pseudopediastrum boryanum. The sequence goes on along the minus strand of OY744511.1, from coordinate 3,902,061 downwards.
AGGCTTGTTGTAAAACAAGACATGTTACGCATATCCCTTCGGTGCAGCACCACCTTCTAGACCCGACGTGCCCTTGCTACTGCTGTTTTAACACTTTCCACCAGATCTTGCCATGATAGTGCTAGCAGATCTCTCAACAACCTCCTCAAAGCATATGTTTTTATTCAGCACCGCTCCCCCTTTCTACAATACCACATCGGCTATGCCAATCATGCTCCACCTGCAGAGAACAGCAGCTCGCTACATGTGCTGGGGGTATACCCTGCTTTGGGGGCGCCAGATATGCCCTTTGGGTATTCTGCATGGCACAGGCAGCTTCAGAGACAGCCCCTGCTCCAGCTGTAATGTCCTATGGCATGTGCTACCAGGGGAAGTGTGCAAGTCAAGGTATCTCAGTTGTTGGTATTTGCTTAGTGTACTGCTGCAGCTGGTGAGGGTAGGGGTAGGAAGGGCCCCCGTCATGGGTTGCCAGCACATGCAACAATTTATTCACCCTGGCTGTGACTGTTGCATAGGTCCAGCCCCTGGTACCTTAAACCAGCCCTGCCCCAAGCCAAAGCCCTTGCCTCTGTCAAACAGCAGCAGCAGAACCAATGTCCACAGTTGGTTGCAAAAGTTTTGGCCGGAACATAAGGCTGGGGTTTAAGCAGCAGCAGCAAGACCTGATTTACAACCATTTATGTTTAAGAAAGTAAACAGGCAGAGCATCAATGTGCTGCAGTTAGTATGCCCAAGTGGTACCACAAGTAGCCTCGCACGCGAGACGTCCCGAGTTCGAGCCCCGGGCGTGCCCTATAAATATACTATATAAAAGCCAGCCAGCCAGCCTTAGCCTTAGCCGCAGACGCAGACCAGCAAGCCTCCCCCCTGTTCCTATAGCCCTCCTGCTTTTTTTAACCTGGCTCTCCCCTTCCACCTCTGCCCCTCCTGTGGTTGCCAGCCCCACACCCCATCTGCTCCCCTCCCACAGCCCTCTCAGCTCAGCCTTGCACTTGCCCCAACTTCTCGCATGCCCTGCCTACCCCCACCTGCCCTGCCATTGAACTGGTATAGCCCCTGCACCTGCTTCACACCTGGTCTATATGCTACTGCCCCTAAACAGTAAAGAAAGAGCACCTGTGCCTGCTGGCAGTTCTCAGCATTTACCCCCTTAAAAAGCAGCAAAAATGCCTCCGCTGTCTCCCTTGCAAGACCCCTGCTTTTCTCAGCAGCCAAGCAACACAGAGCAACAGAGATGCTGACCACACCCATTGGTGACAACCTGGACCTCATACAGAAGCTGCCTGTGCAAGAGAGCAATGAACGGCCATGCCATTTCACAGAAGCAGACCATTTCCTAACAAAATCTGAGTTTTGGGCCAAAACTTTTGCAACCAACTGTACTAACTGCAGCACATTGATGCTCTGCCTGTTTACTTTCTTAAACATAAATGGTTGTAAATCAGGTCTTGCTGCTGCTGCTTAAACCCCAGCCTTATGTTCCGGCCAAAACTTTTGCAACCAACTGTACGTACGTACGGTTCCAGCTAGTCACTACGTCGAACCCCGGCGCCATGCCCGTGAAAGAGTGATGTGTCCGCCGGTCGGCCCTGCTGAGGCCCCCGCGAAGTGATATCATCCAGTCGGACAAGGCAGCTGACATTAGCGCCGGCGCTAGGGTTAGAAGCTATATACTGGGGCTAGCTGCCAAGGGCTGCTAGCCACAGGACGGACTAGTGGTGGTGCGAGGTTGTACGAAGGTCGCCACCGAAGCCTATATATAGGTGATGGATTAAAGGACGAGATACGTTATGTTTTCCTTCTCTTCCTAACAAGCAAGTAGTGAAGCTAAGTAGCCTTCCTGCTTCAGAATCCGTGAACGACAGGTGCCCAGCTTGTCATGTTACGGTACCTTAGTTAATGTAGATGCAGTGCAGGGTAGCAAGGCGCAGGGTTGCTTTGTTGTTGCCAAAGGACGATTATGTGTTAGCTGCAGCTGTTGGCTCCATAATCACCAGCACCCAGGACTCTACATAAGTCTGCTGTGCCTTGGTTGCTTGGCTTAATTGCTATTGCTGAGGTCCTTGTGATACACTCACAGGCCCGCCAGGCTTAGTGATGTGATTATCAATTTGTCAGCATGCTGTCAGTCCGATCTGACCACATTGACCCCCGGTTTATTATCCGCTACTGTATTTTATACCCCCCCCCCTCCCCCCTGTTACGTGGCATCACAATATCCTTTCCCACAACCTTCAGTTCCACTTTACGTATTCTGGTGTGAAAGAAGAAGGACTGTTGCGTCTATTGAACCGCCTCATATTCCATCTAGCAAGCCACCAAAAGGTTGGAAAGGATGTCACCTTGATAGTGGTGCTTAGAGACAACCGACCCACCTGGACAACATCGGCGGATGGGTCATTGGCCCCAAGCGCTTGTATCATCCGTGGTCCAAGATGTTGACTTGTCATTTCAGTTTAGGAAATGGGTTGCCCCTGAACTTTTGCTGGGATGAAACTCCCGATTCTTTTCCTAGTTTTTTCAAAATCTTGTGTGTTTCATTGCTCAAAGGAGTGAGCTGGACCATTCCTAGATCAAAGTGCAAGCACATGTATGTGGGCGCGACACCAAAATTACTAGAGCCTCTGTGAATAAGCATCCGGAGGGGACACATGGATGGTCTCCTAGCGCTTTGGAGAATATTTTGACATCTTGACTTACCAATTTTTGCAGGCACGTCTACAACACAATCAGGCGGTTAATGATTGGCAGCAAAAACTCCTAGGACCTGCAATAAGGGGTTGGCTCCGCAGGTCTCCTTACGGCTTATGCAGCACAAGCAGCAGCAAGGAGGGGAGATGTAAAGCAACATGAGAGGAACACCACCATCCGGGGGAACTGGGCAGGAGCAGAAGCATGAGTGGAGGCAACAGCAGCAGCAGCAGCAAGAGTGTATGCAGCAGCCGCATAGGCAGCAGCAGCAAAGGAAGGCGCAATAGCGGCAGCAACAGCCGGAACAGCAATGGGGGAACGCGCAGCAGTGGCAGCAGCTGTGAGAACAGGAGCAGCAGTGCTTGGAGTGGCAGTAGAATGAGTGGAGGGAGCAGCAGTAGCAGCAGTAGCAGCAGTAGCAGCAGTGGCAGGGGTGGGAGGAGCAGCAGTGGCAGGGGTGGGAGGAGCAGCAGCAGTGGCAGGGGTGGGAGGAGCAGCAGCAGTGGCAGGGGTGGGAGGAGCAGCAGCAGTGGCAGGGGTGGGAGGAGCAGCAGCAGTGGCAGGGGTGGGAGGAGGAGCAGCAGTGGCAGGGGTGGGAGGAGCAGCAGCAGTGGCAGGGGTGGGAGGAGCAGCAGCAGTGGCAGGGGTGGGAGGAGCAGCAGCAGTGGCAGGGGTGGGAGGAGCAGCAGCAGTGGCAGGGGTGGGAGGAGCAGCAGCAGTGGCAGGGGTGGGAGGAGCAGCAGCAGTGGCAGGGGTGGGAGGAGCAGCAGCAGTGGCAGGGGTGGGAGGAGCAGCAGCAGTGGCAGGAGTATGAGCAGGAGCAGCAGTGGCGGAGTTTGGGTAGGCCTCATTCTATGGCTAACTACACTGCATAACATATGACACGGGCTGTTTAGGAAAATCCTTTGATGCTGCTGCTGCACGTCAGACTGGTAGTGCTTGGTGACCACCGACCACTGGTAGTGGTTGGTGGTCACCAAGCACCACCACGCATGTCACTACCACTACCACGCACTACCAAGCATGTGGTGACCTCTCAGAGTCACCAACCACTGGTAGTGGTTGGTGACTCTAAGAGGTCTCACAGTGAGCAGCTGAGAGTGGGCAGTTCCAAGGGTTTGGAGCTGGTGGTGGTGGTGGTGGTACCGACCAACAGTGATGGAATCTTCCGTCCTGCCATTGGTGGTACCCACTACTGGCGGTCTGTTAGCTAGGTGTGAGGCAGAGAGGGCAGCAAGGGCAGTTAAAGAGAGGCAGCATAACCATCAGCAGCAGCCATGAGGGGCAGTACACTGTCATGATGCTTGGCAGTGGTGCGTGGTGCTTGGGTTCAAGACTGGTGTCCTAGTGACCAACTCCATATGGTACTGCCACCTCAAGTAACTTTCTCCTCAAGTGACTTTCTCGTATCATTCCTTCATTCACCATTCATGCTGTGTATATAAAACATACGGTCACTGCCAGATGTGGCGTCAAGTAGGCAGGGCACCTCCTGCTTAGGGCTTGCTACATAAGAAAATGAGCCTTGGGCCAGGCCTACTGGTTCTAGTTGGTTTCTGGTTGGTTGCCAAGCATGATGTCTCATAAACTTAGCCATTGGAGAGGTAGATTGACCTGCAATCCCAGCAGCACTAGCTCCATTGCTTGAAATATGTTGAGTGTTCAGATGGTGGTTGACAGTCAGAGCTTGCTATTTTGGTATTTTGTATTGGTATGTATAACGTTGAACTCAGAGTCCGTAGCTGGTTGGCTGAGGCGGATTTGCTGCCGAGTGGGGACCGAGACTGCCTGCGGCCAAAGGCACTGCCTGCGGCCAAAGGCACTGCCTGCGGCCAAAGACATTGCCTGCGTGCATCTACACTGCCTCCCGGTCTAACGGGCCACTGATGGAAAACGACATTATTTTCTTACGTGGTTACTAGTCCTGGCATGCAACCTATGGTTGCTGGCCGGTCGGTAGCTGCTAGTGTGGTTTGTCTTAGAGCAGGCATGACCAGGGTAGAGGGTGTGGCGGATTGGCCTAGCAGGATCCGGTCGCCTCTTCGTATCCCGCCTTATCACCTGCCAGTTTCAAGGAGTATGGGGCCCGCCAATGCTTCACACGCCAATGCTTCACAGCATCAAAAGATTTCAAAGCCGCTGCTAGAGCCTCCGGGTCAATTATCTATCATACGGTGGGTTGCCGCGGTACTTGAGGATCAATTCGATCTTCTTCTTCGTCCCAGGACCCGGCGATACCTGCGCAGTCTTTGCACAATTGAACTCAGATTACTACTTAGAGCATGACTTAGTTCATCCGCTCAGGGTTTGCCCTCGTTCAGAGGCACTTTCGTTCAACAAACCGGCACGACATAATAGACACTTACAGGATAGACACTTAGCCTCACACTATCCATTCATCGGGCCATATTAAGGCCTAGCAAGATGAGTTGCGACACCACCGACAGGACTAGCAGCAGCAGCAGCAGCAGGTCTAATGACTCTCCAATTGCAGCACTAGTCCACGCCATAAAACATGTACGGGCAGAACCCCACCTGGCGAAACAGCTCTTCCGGGAAGAAAGAAAAGGCCCCATTGAATGTGGCCAGCTCGCCACACTTTGCAAACAGTGAGTAACGAATCATCTTCAACAGGTGCCGCATATTTCACTTGCCTACTAAGGCTTAATCAGGCATATCATAGCTGGTTGCTAGTTCTGCCTGCACGTGAAAGCACTAGCTGTTGATCCGCGCTTGGGGGAAGAATGGATAAGGGGAAGGCAGATAAGGGAAGAGGGGTATCCCTCCAGCTGCAGAACGTGCATGGTGCTGCTATTTGCTGTGTTACTGTGAGCCGACGGGGTCCATTTACCAGGCAGGAGATTAGGCCTCGTTGTTATGTTAGCAGACCAAGTCCGTGGCGTCTGCTTACCAGACAACCAACTATGACCCCCTTCTCAATCACCCTCGCTCGCGCTCTGGCAGCTCAGGCAAAATTCTTGCATGACCCTTAGTACGAAGGTGCTCTATTGAGGCTTGGACCTGGATAGGGCAGTGCTGATGGTATTGGTTGTGTGCCTTCATCATTGGGAGCGTTGCATTTCATGGGTGGGTGTGCTCGCCACTAGCATTGTCGGTTTTGCCATTGTGATTGATGGAGTTGAATGCCTCATATAGGGGCGCCCTGTAGTTTGTACACCAAGGCGCCCCTCCCTCTACCACACGATGGATTTCAATGCACAACATCTCTCCTGCTTTCTTTTTCTGATTGAATCGCTTATGCTGTCATGCCCAAACAGATTGAACCAGGTTATGCAGGAACCAGAGCTGTGGTCCTGCTGCTGGTTGTGTGATGAGGCAGAAGGGGCCCAGGATTCTCTTAGAGAATTTCTCTACTAAGCCATGCTGGGCGTGTGCGGGCCATCAAACATTTTCTTGCAAAATGCGCATATTTTGAGCCGTTCTCTGACTACTGGGGACATGAGGATGAAGATCGTGAGTTCCAAGGTGCACAGATGAAGAGCATTGGCACTTATACTATCAATCTGACATGCCTCAATTGTTATGTTTCAAAAGCAGTTGTCGTGTGTCGTCCAAATACTGTGTCTAAGCCCTGTAAGAGTTTCCTCTCAGGGAGCATGATAAAATCTTGCAAAACCGTGATAGGCCAGGTCAGGGTCCCAAAATCTCCCTGCTGTTTTTGTTAGTTGTGCTAAAGAGGTGGCATATCACCGTCGTGAGGGGCAACTCATTGTATGCCATGTGTTACCTCGCATCTCTTGGGACCAATCATCCTCTACGGTTTACATCAAAGAAGACACTGAGGTGCACCCATCCTGATGCGGCAGGGTTTTCACCCTACTCAATGCTCTTCTATTTGCAGTATCCCAGCGCAGCTCAGCGTTCTGCCCATCTCTGTCATTTGACCAACAACGAGCCAATGTGTGTCTTCTGTCATTCAGCTGATGGCCGGGATAACCCTCGGTTCAATTGGGTTGATGATAACTTCGTTACCAGACTGCAAGGGGCCAGGAACTTAGAGGTGACTGTGGACGTTTAAATGGGGACTGGGATCCTTAGTATGTCTGGATGGCATCTGGGAAGATGCACGTGCAAACCGCACTGGCACAATGAGAAGACATGGCAAAGTGGCCAGCACTGTGTTTCACAAAAGAACGTTTCCATTCTATCAACCGTTCAGCAGCAGCATGTGGTATTTGTGTTCTCTTGAAAGCAAGCAAACAAAGCAAAAGAAATGTTACCCAGCTATAATGGTTGCTTATCACTCAATTCCATGACACTGGATGATTACACTCCGTGACAGCCAAGGGTAAACAACTTGCACTTCTACATGTGTGGCCCTGCTTGCTATGCCTGCACGCTCCGTCTCATGTTGTGAAGGATCCTGCAAGATTAGCCTTGCAGTGTACATATATCTCTACAGAGCGACCCAACTGCATTTTTATTTTTATAAATTTTTAGTTAATTTATTATTTTTCTAAATAAAGGGGAGATGCCTTTTATTTTTATTTTTTAAATCCAAAATATATGTATGTGGTTCATCCATGCAGGCTCTAGCACTGGGTTTCAACTTCGGATCAATAGACTATTGGGTGCAGCTCTCATTCATGAGTGCAATTTCACTCCCGTTGGAGGAGTGCCACCTGGCGCAGCTAGAGGAGTTGCAGATGTTCAAGGTGACCACAGCGTTATACTTAACAAGCATAGACCTGAGCAGCAGGAAGTTGGAGGTGGTGATTCTCCGCTGCTTGCCCCGCCTGCGTGTACTGGAGTTACAATGTGCAGCAGGGGTCATGCCAGCATTGCAGGTATTGGAAGTGGTTGATGTAGGCTTTGCAGAAGATGAGTTGTGCAAGCTCTTGGAGGCTCACTCAGATTCCCTGCTGAAGCTGCAGCTATGGTGGCACGAAATTGAACACAACATCAGCACCAGCAGCAGCAGCAGTAGTAGCAGCAGCAGCGGCGAGGATACAGAGGAGGGCGAGACCGATAACGAAGAGGAAAAAGAGTGGCAGTACCCTCTTTTGCGGGAATATGCAGCCCGGGATGACCTCAAACTCACCCGGAAGCTGATCCGCAGCATTGGCCGTTGCAGGCACTTGCAGCAGCTGTGGCTGGTGGACCAAAGGGAGAGGAGCGGTTTGAGCCTGTATGATTTCCTTGGCCTGGCCCATGGCTGTCCTGAGCTGCAACTGCTACGCTTGGATATCCCCAGTCTGACTTCCTGGCCTCTTGCGACAAGTTCAGAGCTGCTCAGTGTAGTTGACATGGACAACTTTGCTGTTGTCAATAACCTGGCTAAAAATGCAAAGTGAGAGGGGACCAGAGCGTGAGGAGGCATGGATTTTCAAAGTGGAGGAAATAGTGGCAGGTGCTCTTCATGTTGTGCTTTTAGCAGCAACAGTGCTGCATGGATGCTGCATGGCATCGTGTCATCATTGTCATTGTTATTGCTTCACCTAAACTTACATTTCCATTCTCATCACTTCATTTATCCTTCATGTTAGATATATCAAACATTGTCCCTGGTGATGCACGCAGTCGAATGTAGCACAGCAGGTTGCATTGCTGGGCTAATTGCACAGCCACAACACATGCAAGCTAGGAGAAGTACAACCCCGTGCAATTTACTTGCACCAGAATGATTTCAAAGCAGTTGCTTGCATGGGCTCTGACAAGCCTGCAAGATACACAAGTATGTTGCATCCTAACTGTTCATGAGCCCTTCTTCATTACTGTCTTGCTATCTACCCTTGGCCTGCAGGTTTGAACAGCTTCGAGCCTTCGAGGTACACGGGCCCACGAAGTTTGGCAACATTGACCTATGCCTGCGCAAGGTACTTACCTTGATGCCAGCCCTGGAGCAGTACCATAACAGCTACCCCGGGATCTATGGCAAGGGTGTCAGCGGTTGGCATGATTGGTATCCTTGGCACACAATTGGCTACGTGGAGGAGATGTGTCCATTGATAAGGTGTGTGCAAGTCCTCGGCATGTCAGCATCTGGTATATGATGTACATGTGCACGATCACTGGTTTCTGCCGATTGATCAGTAAGTACAGACATGGATTCTGATCACATAGGGCATACCCCCATGCAGGTAACCACCGCATCAAGAGTCACCTCTTTGTCAGGAGTTATCTATTCAGCTTTTTCAGCACACCTGCCAGCCATTTTAGCTCATTGATCAGCTCACAGGACAACATCTAGGTTTGGGGTGGTGGTCACAATCGGCTTTGTTCGCTGCAACCTGCTTTGTTCATTCCAGCAGCACTGCGTGACACACCCTGCTTTTCTTGTCGCATCACTCTACCAAGCTTTGATTACCTATTACCCAACCTCTGAGGGCACTTTGGCTTGGTTGCATGTGTCCCGCTTGCATGTGGCTGTACACCATAAGTGTTCCAGCCCGGCTCAGCCTGATTCACACGGGCTTGAGAATATGTGGGCAGATGTGCAAACCCAGGTATTTGTGGCACTGCGTTGTATGTTTAGTCTTGTAATAATGGCCCAAATAGTTTGACACATTACTGATAGTGATACAGGTTATCTAGAAAACCGTTGTCTTCCCGTTTGGTTGATGACAAAGCTGTGCTTTCGGCTACACTCTCCTCACATAGGCACGGTTATGTAACGCCAAGGCGAGTTCTGATGAGCAGCAAGACCCTAGGGGAGTTGGACGAGGATCTGGTGCGGCAAGGGTACTTGCCAGCCGACCGTGTGGCACGCTGCGCGCATGCAGGAGCAGCAGCAGCAGCAGCAGACAGTGCAGTGGTGGAAGGAGCCACTGCAGCGGCGATGCCGGCGATACCAGAAGCGCAGGGAGCAGCAGCAGCGGCGGCGGCGGCGGCAGAATTGCAGGAGGCAGCAGCAGCGGCAGCAGCGATACCAGAAGCGCAGGGAGCAGCAGCAGCAGCAGCGGTGCCAAAAGTGCAAGCACCAGGAGCAGCAGCGGCAGCCGTGCCAAGAGTGCAAGAACAGGGAGCAGCAGCAGCAGCTGTCACAGCAGCGGCATCAACCCAGCTTAGACGGATAGAGCAGGAAGAGAGGTCTTGGTGCTGCTGTGCCATAGGAACAGAGTTCCACCAGCAGCCGTACACGTTTGTAGCAAGGGGACCGTGGACTTCTGGATACCAGTCCCTTCTGAATGATGAGCGCTTTTTGCCTCACAACCCTGATAGGATACCGCTTAAATACATCAGTGTGGCAGCAGGCTCCCGAGGAAGCCCTCAGGATTATCAAGGGTGCTGAGATGAGGGGACCCTATGCAAAGGTGGTGAGTTGGGGATGTGCTGAGCCCGGGTTGCAGCGGTGAATGTTGCCCAGTCACACATCACATTGTTATCATGCAAAGGTGGTGTGCTGGGGGTTGCAGGGAGGAATGTTGGCCAGCCACATCATGTTGGTTTCTACAGTACCTTCAGCTTTCACTCTGTCTTTGAAGTCTCCTTCTTGTCACATGTCTGTATTGTCAGCTTGCCAGTAGCCGTATCTGCTATGATTGCCTCATCTGACTTCAGCAACCTACCTCTCTGATATGTGTCCACTCTTTAGTGTGTGGGGGGTGTCATACTTGTTCAGAAGAGAGAACAGCACAGCTTGGCAGGTGTGCTATTTGCCTGAGATATATAATAGTAAACCTAGAGGAAGGAGGATTGGCCAATTTAGCCAATGTGTGTTCACATATATCCACCTGTAGCTACCTTGTTAAGCTATAGCACGTGCCCATGCATCCTACACCCCCTGTTATTGGCTTGAGAAAAATGGCACAATATACTCCTCCTATGGCACAAAATACTCCTCCACAATTGCCCACGTTCTGTGTTTTGGTGTCAAAGAACAAGGGCCTCCGCTTCTTGGAACCTCCCCCATGTTACATCCAACATTAATCTCAATTGGAGGTATACCATCAGGAATTGAAAAGGGGGACACGTTAATACTCCTTGTGCTTTAAGACAACATCAACACACCGTTGCTTCACCGAAGTGCTTGTGTAATCTGGGGTCTAAGCGCTAGTGAGGTCTTCTGTATACTGAGTAATGCCCCTATCCCTGAACTCCTGCAGCAATCCTCTCTTTGTAGCTTTATCGATCTTGATTTTGCTGAGAGGGATGAGCTGGAGATGCCCCAAATCCCTTTTCAAGCGCATGTGCGTGAACGTGGACCAAAGCCACCAAAGACTTGTGAATAAGCATGCAGGCAGACACATTCATGTTCTCTCAGCTCTTGAGGAGGACGATTTGACATATTGACATCTTGACTATTGTTCCTCTGCAGATATGCTCATGGCACACTCAGCCGCGTATCGGTGAGCAGCAACCCCGTAGAGGACATTGACATATATTTAGTTCAGCGGGGCAGGCAGCCCCGCTGAACTAAATATATGCAATGACAACACAAGCAGCCCCAGGGAGAGGAGCTGTTAAAGGATCAGGAGAAGGAACACAGTCATCCCGGGGCGATGAAACAGCAGCAGGAGCAGCGAGCGCAGTGGCAGGACCGCTGGAAGGAGCACTCAGCACCAGGAGCAGGAGCAGCAGTGGTAGGAGTTGAAGGAGGAGCAGCAGGAGCATGAGACCATGGAGCAACAAGAGCAGATGGATGGAGGGGTGGGGGGAGCAATGCAGAGTGCTGATGTGGTGTAGCAGCAGAGTTTGCGTAGCAGTACGACGTTGCACTGGAGTGGAACTGGCCCTATTCAGGGGGCTGTTGGATATTGACCGCATCAGTCCTTCATAAAGCCTTGGTAGAACATGGATTAAGTACAGGACGGTATCCGCAGGGGATTCTGGAGATTCTGCGGGCTACTAGCGAATTAGCTCAATGGGAGGTTGCACGGGATTTTGATGTGATGGTGACCGGCCACATGTAAGGGGCCCCTGTTTGTGAGCTGCACGATAACGTCCGAATAGTGCGCTCCCGTTACAGAAGCAACCTAGAACTCATGTGTGCGGCTACTGGAGTCAATAGAGGTCTGCGGCTTGTCACCCGCGCCCCTTACCACCGCACAGAGAATGGCAGCAGATGCGCAATGTACCCTCTTGCAGATACAAGTGCATCCAACTGGTCTTCAGGCGGGGTGACCAGCATAACATACGTTATACCAGTACGAATACTCCATGCCAACAAGGTTGCCGGGTGCAACTGCGTTCCGTCATAGCAATCCCATGGACACCCTGTCAGTGGCAGCAAGGGTTCAGTCTTGCCCAGAACTTCACACTCATCAAAACATGCGGGGCAAGCCCCGGGAGCCTGCCTAGGGTTTTCTAGCTTAGGGTTTACTGGCGAGGCTCTTTGAGAGGGGCGAAGCCTTAGGACCCCTCCACCAAAGCTGATGTACACATCATACAAGGAGTGTTCTCCACCACATTTTGGTGCCATGTGGTGTGGTTCACCAAGTCCTGATGCTCCTCCAATGGCCAACTCCATCCATCATCCATCCATCCCCAGAGGCGCCAGCTCGCGAGCCCCATCCCTAGGTGCCCAAGGACCCTCTCACCGAAGTCAATGTAGACTTCAAATGAAACGTTTTGCACCACACTTCGGCGCACGAGTTTTGGGGTGCCCCAGGTCCCTGCTCCAGATGGCAACCTCCATCCATCCCCAGAGGGGCCACCTCGTATGCCCCATCCATAGGTGCCCAAGGACCCCTTCACCGAAGGCAATGTAGACCTCAAAAGAAACGTTTTGCACCACACTGTGGCGCACAAGTTCTAGGGGGCCCCAGGTCCTGTTCCAGATGGCCAGGCAACTCCATCCATCCCTGGAGGGGCCAACTCGCGAGCCACATCCCTTGGTGCCTTAGGACCCCAAGATCAAATCTGATGTCCACATCGTAAACGGCGTTATGCAGCACACTTTGGCGGACAACTTCTGGGGTGCCCCTGGTCCCTGCTTGAAACGGCTAACTCCATTCATCCCAAGAGGGGCCACCTCGCGAGCCCAATCCATTGGTGCCTTAGGACCCCAAAACCAAGTTTGATGTCCATATCATGAACGGCGTTTTGCACCACACTTTAGCGCAGAGGTACTGGGGTGCCCCAGCTCCCTGCTCCAGATGAGTCACCTCCATCCATCCCTTGAGGGGCAATCTCGCGAGCCCCATCCCTTGGTGGCTTAAACCCCAAACGAAATTTGATGTCCATATCATAAACGGCGTTTTGCACCACACTTTAGAGTACAAGTTCTGGGGTGCCCTAGGTCTCTACTCCAGATGGCTAACTCCATCTATCCCTTGAGGGGCCACCTCGGGAGCCACATCCCTTGGTGCCTTAGGACCCCAAGATCAAATCTGATGTCCACATCATAAACGGCGTTTTGCACCACACTTTGGTGCAGAAGTACTGGGGTGCCCCAGCTCCCTGCTCCAGATGAGTCGCCTCCATCCATCCAGTAGTTCAGCAAGTAGAGGGACCACCTCGCGAGCCCCATCCCTTGGTGCCTTAGGATCCCAAAAGCACATTTTGATGTCCAAATGATACACGGGCTTTTGAACCACACTTAGGCGCACAAGTTCTGGGGTGCCCTAGGAGTCCCTGCTCCAGTGGCGCCATCTCTAGATGGCAAACTCCAATCCATCCCTTGAAGGGCCACTACCTCGCGAGCCCCATCACGTGGTGCCTTAGGACCCCAAAACCAAATCTGATGTCCACATCATAAATGGCGTTTTGCACCACACTTTGGCGCACAAGTTCTGGGGTGCCCCAGGTCCCTGCTCCAGATGGCAACCTCCATCCATCCCCAGAGGGGCCACCTCATATGCCCCATCCATAGGTGCCCAAGGACCCCTTCACCGAAGGCAATGTAAACCTCAAAAGAAACGTTTTGCACCACACTGTGGCGCACAAGTTCTAGGGGGCCCCAGGTCCTCTTCCAGAAGGTCAACTCCATCCATCCATGGTGGGGCCAACTCGCGAGCCACATCCCTTGGTGCCTTAGGACCCCAATATCAAATCTGATGTTCACATCGTAAACGGCGTTATGCAGCACACTTTGGCGGACAACTTCTGGGGTGCCCCTGGTCCCTGCTTGAAACGGCTAACTCCATTCATCCCAAGAGGGGCCACCTCGCGAGCCCAATCCATTGGTGCCTTAGGACCCCAAAACCAAATTTTATGTCCACATCATTAACGGCGTTTTGCACCACACTTTGGCGCAGAAGTTCTGGGGTGCCCCAGCTCCCTGCTCCAGATGGCCAACTCTATCCATCCCTTGAGGGGCCACCTCGCGAGCCCCATCCCTTAGTGCCCTTGGGACCCAGAACCAAATTTGATGTCCACATCATAAACGGCGTTTTGCACCACACTTTGGCGCAGAAGTTCTGGGGTGCCCCAGCTCCCTGCTCCAGATGAGTCAACTCCATCCATCACTAGAGGGGCAACCTCGCGAACCCCGTCCCTTGGTGGTTAAAACCCCAAAACCAAATTTGATGTCCATATCATAAACTGCGTTGTGCACCACACTTTGGAGTACAACTTCTTGGGTGCCCTTGGTCCCTACTTCAGATGGCTAACTCCATCCATCCCAAGAGGGGCCACCTCGCGAGCCCAATCCAATGGTGCCTCAAGACCCCAAAACCAAGTTTGATGTCCATATCATAAATGGCGTTTTGCACCACACTGACTCTGGTGCACTAGAAGTACTGGGGTGCCCCAGCTCCCTCCCCCAGATGAGTCACCTCCATCCATCCCTTGAGGGACCACCTCGCGACTCCCCATCCCTTGGTGCCTTAGGATCCCAAAAGCACATTTTGATGTCCAAATGATACAAGGCGTTTTGCACCACACTTAGGCGCACAAGTTCTGGGGTGCCCTAGGAGTCCCTGCTCCATTGGCGCCATCTCTAGATGGCAAACTCCAATCCATCCCTTGAAGGGCCACTACCTCGCAAGCCCCTTCCCGTGGTGCCTTAGGACCCCAAAACCAAATCTGATGTCCACATCATAAAGGGCGTTTTGCACCACACTTTGGCGTACAAGTTCTGGGGTGCCCCTGGTCCCTGCTCCGGATGGCCAACTCCATCCATCCTTTGAGGGGCCACAACCTTGCGAGCGCCATCCCTTGGTTCCTTAGGACCCCAAAACCAAAGCTAATGTCCTAATCATAAACGGCGTTTTGCACCGCACTTTGCCGCACAAGTTCTGGGTGCCCTCGGTCCCTGCTTTAGATGGCCAACTCTCCATCCCTAGAGGGGCCACCTCCGAGCCCCATCCCGTGGTGCCTTAGGGCCTCAAAAGCAAATTTGAGGTGCAACGGACCAAGATCAGGACGCTAGTACTGTACCAGCGGTACAGGGTGTCAGCACTACTGCGCAGCAGTAGGGCGTGCACTGGTCCAACGAACCAGGACCAGCAGGACGTACCAGATATATAAATCCACATCATAAACGGCATTTTCCACCCGCCACACTTTGGCGCACAAGTTTTGGGGTGTCCAAGGCCCTGCTCCAGATGGGCAACCTCATTCTCGGCCCAGGCACCACATCACATGGCCCATCCCTAGGTGCCCTTGGACCTCTACACCAGAATTGATATACACCAAATTTGATATCATTAAAGACATTTAGCACCACACATTGGCGCACAGGTTTAGGTGTGCCCCTGGTCCCTGTATCATATGGCTGATCCCCAAGGCCCCATCCCTAGGTGCCCTATGCTGGACCCCTTCACAGAAGTCGATGTCCACTTCAAAAGGAGCGTTTTGCTCCACAATTTCGCGCACAAGTTCTTAGGTGCCCCAGGTCCCTGAGTCCAGATGTATGGCCATTCCATCCATTTCTTGAGGGATACCCGCATGCCTCGTTCCTTTGTGCCTTAGGACCCCAAAACCAAATTTGATGTCCACATCATAAACGGCGTATTGCACCACACATTGGCGCACAGGTTTTGGGGTGTCTTGATGGCCAACAATTTGGCCAGCTCCAACCTTCCGCCCCATAGGCACCACCTCGTGAGCCCCATCCCTAGGTGCCTTTGGAGCCCTACACCAAAGATCATTTATGCATCATCAGGGAGGTTTTGCACCACTCACCTTGGCGCACAGGTTTTGGGGTGCAACAGGTCCCTCTTTTTCGAGATGGCTGAACTCCATCGAAGTCAGGGGGGCCCACCTCGCGAGTCTCATCCCTAGGTGACCCCGTAGCCCTACACCAAAAGTGATGTATGCATTGTAAGGGACGTTTTGCACCACACAGCAGCGGCACAGGTGATGGGGTGCCCCATGGGTCCCTGCCGTCTATGTCTAACTCCATTCATCCCCACTCACAAGGCCATTTCGAAGGCTTCACATCTCTATGCGATGTATACGTGGTAACCACCTATCTATAGGACTGCTTCTTTTAGTACTATCGTCTGGACTAATGTACGCTCGCAGGTTGTAGCACGACTTCTCGGGCATCTTACTTCGAGCCATGGGCGAACAAGGGCGCCTCCACATGTATGACAGATGCCTCACTAGCTTTAAGAGGCTTCGGTGGACGCATTCGGGCTCTTTTCATGCCAAAGCATGCGCAATGCAGAGCGCGTGGCTATGTTGACCGAGTCTCGTTGGTCCCTTATGCCCTAACTTGAACCGCACCACAGAACTTCCTCGCAACAACGGAAAATGACCCGCTAGGGCACTGCCGATTCGGCAGGCCAACATATGTCACGCCTGGTCGCAGGGCACCCAGCAGGACAAAGCGGCACACCCACGGTTCAAGATTGCAGATAAATGTGCCTGAACGACCTCAAACCTACAGCCAAACCCAGCCAGCCCTTTGCTAAGAATCACCACCATTGCACAGCCCTCTGGGCCGTGCAGCATCCGGCAAGCTGCCCAACCTTTTGACACAGCCCACATGTAAAACCAAAGCGCGCTTTTGCTTGTCAGAAAGATTCTGAAACCCCATGAAACCCACTCGCAAGTGGGAACATGGCGAAATCGATAGAAGCAGGACCTGTGGCGCCGGGGCTTAGTGTGACTAAGTGTGAGGCGTAATCCGAGTGTCTTCCGAGCGGTAATACGCCTTCTGGTGCGGTGAAAATCAGAGTTGGCCAGCGAGCGGCAGACGAACAGACTCTGGTTCGGCACCGGTACAGACTGTCAAGTTGTCAGCCTGACAAAACACAACCATTGCAGGCAGGCAGGTGGGAGGGGACTGAAGCAAGAACGACGGAAGCCGCCCCTTGGCTTCATGCATGGCCAATAAATATGACAGTACATCCCCAACAGCAGAGCCCTGTATCCATTCTGCCACTTGCCCTGCACCTCCAATGAGAAAGTCCGTACTCGCATGCCCCCAGCTGTACCTGGCTGGCAGAACCCCTCAGTGGTATGTGTGATATGAAGTTAACCAAGCTACCTTTCAATCACATGGCGACTGTAACTGCAAAACCATGAAGGACCGTTCAATCAAGAACCGTGTCCAAGTGCACACACCCTAATGCACCATACATTGTCCTCCAAAAACCAACAGGACCTGTGCTACAAATGGACGGAAAAAGCAATAGAGAGCGAACCCTGCCGCCCCCAATGGAGCGATGCAATCCTTCACCATCGGAATAAGGCAGAAAAGGACATGAAACTGTTCAATCAGACACCTGCTTAACCCAGAGTACCCTTCAGGCGCCTCAATACTTACACATGCATTGCTCTGGACACAGACAGACCTTCAGTACGGTAACAAAATCTAAGATCTGGTGATTTCTGCTTCAAACCTTGCAGCGAACCAGCTGCAAAGCACATGCAACCTTTCTTCCACTACCATTCTTACCCCTTTCCTACATTCACCCACCCCATGACACAAACCAAAAGATGCCTTGCAACACCTGCGTAGCTGATGTACAATATTCATGAACCCCAGAGATCCCCCTCTGCTAACGTGCCTGGAATGCATACCCTAAGCTACTACGTGTCTTGAACGCCAACTGCCATGCCTGACGAGACCCTAAGGCCGCCCAGTACTCACAAGCTTGCTGCAAGGCCCTACACGTGCCGAGCTCGGCTCCAATCTAGTCAAATTGTGACGTATGTAGGACGTAACATGGCATGTAAAGCCACTACCCCTCTCTTGTCGTTCAAACCCACCATGCCACCCAAACACTGCCCCAACAGCAGAACACATGCTAAACCCACATGACAGAAACAATCAAGCAGGGTGATTGCCATACTCCCTGCAATTGACAGTACCCACCAAATGCAGTTCAGTCATTGGGTGACAGCACCCTACAGACCATCCTCAAGGCGTAGGGTTTGGTAAGCCTTACTAAGCCTAAACCCTGAAATGTAGCTCAGTCTTAGAGTGACAGCACTCTACAGACCATCCTTAATGGTTTATGAGGAGACTGCGCGCCCTTTTCAATGAGCAAGGCTCACACTCACAACACTTCTGAAACATGCTGAGACGGCGCCGATGGCCCTACCCACCTCAGCCCACCCTCACCCATATTTAGCATGCATACTTCAAAACATACCATCACCAACCAACTGCTGCTCTTGAAAGCCTGGACTCCTATTGAACAGCCTACCCCTACAACATAGACCTCCTACACATGGTGCCCATTTAGTACCAATAACAAGCTGCTTCTGCTTCCCTGCAAAGCTGTAGCGAGCGTGGCGGCAGCATGAGCCTTGTTAGAAGTCCATGAAGACCGCCTCACATTCTGACAGCTCTTCCTGAGACTCCTTTGTTGGTCTGCTTGGTCCCTTACGCTCTGCCTCAACCAAGTCCTTCAAGCGCTTGGCGCTATCCGTCTCCTGCAACAGAAAGATTGAGAGAATTAGACATACACCCAGGCCAGGCAGGGTAGATAAACAATAAATCACCCACTGTCGACAAAGCCATGTATGCGCACAGGCATACAGAAACAGCTCATGCCCACCTTGCAAAATGAGTGTACCTAGCTGAGACCGCCAAACGGCCACGGTCATGTCTGCTTGTTGCCACTTGCTCACACATGGAACCTCGCTGCACGGTCCAGGGCCTGTGCAGTGACCTACTTCTTTAAACATTGCAGGACCTGCCCATTATCTACGACAATCTTGCCTGCAACCGAAATATGTGCTCTGCAACAACATGATGCACACAGCCATGACAGAAGGCTGCAGCAGTCTACTGGAAAAACCCGAATGCCCTGCTCGCCCATGCAAACCATTCACACACTGAGCAACGGAACCCGACTTCTCCCCCCCACCTTAGGCTTGCGAATAGGTGGCAGGCGCCGGCCTTCCAATGCTGCCCAGTCCACGCCCTCAAACCACTTGTGCTTCTTGACGTCACTGGCCTTGCCGCTCAGCATGCCCAGCCGCTTGGCAGGCTTCCGCTCCAGCAGCTTTGACACCAGGTCCTAAGAGGAGGCAACATTCATTGATTAAATGACATGTATCTTTGAGAAATGTAACAAGTTGTGAATCAGTTTGCACCCTGTAACTGTGATCTGTTGTTGATCATCTTGGCAGGAATACTTGACAGCCCCTACCATAATGCCATCAACCGATAAAATCTGCCCATGACAATGCCATGAAAGCCATGCTTAAGCAGAAGGTACGTGGTAGATATAATCGAACTGCGACTGTCCACATTTGCTGCCTTGCTTACAGTCCTGCGTGGCATCTGTGCGACCACACTGCTGCGTGATTTGCAACTGTACCATTGCTTGCTGACTCAAAATTCTTTCCACCTACAAGATACCGACCCGTCACACATAAGCACCGTAAACAACTCGTGCCCTTCCCAGAGTACATCATCACATGGACCAACGCCATCAGCCCTCCCAAAACATACCCACAGCAACGGCAGAGACTCCCTGCAGTACGGACAAACAGCTACAGAAAAGCTTGCCCCCCTTATACATGTGCACATATCCTATACCCACCTTCGCATTGCTGGATAGGTACGGCGGGTACTTGATGGCCCAATTGTCATCCACAATCCGCCGCATAACCACCATGGGGTCATCCGTCTTAGGACTGCTGAACGGCTGCCGTCCCGTAAGCAGCACATACAGCAGCACACCCAGACCCCACCAGTCCACGCTGTAGTTGTACCCATGGGCCAGCACATTCTCTGGTGCCACGTACCCCGGGGTTCCGCAGAAGGTGTAGGTGCGGTTGCTGTTCTCCAGCAGCTTTGCAAAACCAAAATCTCCAAGCTTAACATAGCCCTAGCAAAGGATGGCAACAAGACGAGCACAGCCTTTCTTCAAAATTGTAACAATACGATTAGGCATCTGCATTACTCGCACACTTGTAATAATGGCAGACAATGGGGTTCCAATCGGAAGCTTCTGCGGACACAACATACAGCATGAGGTCTCATCCAGTGTGTGAAACGCCGTGACAGTCAGTGGCCATAAGGCCACCCATTCTAATCCCTTGGTATAAGCACAGGAATACTCTAACAGATTGACCTTGTATGCTTGAGCCTGGTTAATCAAGCCACGCCAATGTCAAGCTGAACTACTGGCTATACTTTGTGTTCAGCTGCTCCATCCCCCTCCAAAAATCCTGCTATAACCCCTCCCCCTCAGCAGGAGCCATTTCAACCCCACCAGCGCGAACTCAGGACACCAGCAGGAGGGGATATACGCTCCCAACTGACCGTACCTACCTGGCTGTCAATGAAGACATTCTCAGGCTTGAGGTCCCGATACACGATGTGGTTGTCATGCAAGTACTCCAATGCAAGCACAATGGACGCCACATAGAAGCGTGCCAACTCTTCTGACATGCCCTGCAGCATCTTCACTTTGGGAGCAGCACAGCCAACCTGCAAGCAACAGCCAAACATTGCAAGGTTAGGATATGCCAGGCTTGGACTCTATCTCTTCCTGCGGCGCTGCTTGCATAAAATTTGCCGGGCATTACCTATCGCACTAAGCACTTGATAATGCTTCAGACTCTGGATGAATGAACTTATGCTTCGTATATATATAAACAAACCAAGAGAAGTTTGACGTGTGGCGATAATAGCAGGCTGTATGCAGCAAAGCAACCGGACAGCCATCCTGCACACAACTTGAGAACAGCAGGGCCAACACATGGGCCTCGAAGGTCCCCTTCCATGGGTATGTGGCTTGGTATATCCTCTGGTCTGCACACTGAGCTGCACAGCAAGATGCTAGGGCTGCTCTGGAATCAGCACTTCGGCAAATCACAGCTGGTGTGCAATACCCACAACCAAATGAACGTACAACAAATGAACCATGCATTTGTAGTGCTCCACACTGCAATGTGACCATGGGTTTACATAGCACCACTGTCTTTGTCTTCCCTCTGCCTGGATTCCCAACTGACGCACTGACACCCTACAGGCACTCCTGTAGCTTGAAAGAATACCTCCGAAAGACCTCGCTGCCAGGATGAGTTTCCGCACACCCCATCGTCTACTCCATGCCAAACAGCGATGGTTGATCTGCACCACTTACCTCAACTCCTGCTGCCTCCAACCTGGATGGCTCAATCTCCACTGTCCCATTCACATTTCAGAACAAAGCCGGGCTCTTGTGACCTGGACTCCTGCCAACCCTGCCTAGGACCCTAGGATACAAGCCCATCGCAACCTAGAACATGACAAGTAGTTTCTGCCCTGGACTCCTGCCAACCACGCTGCCTAGCACCCTGAGTACATGCCCGCTTATAAACCAAAGCAGGCAAGTTTTTTTTGCCCTAGACCCCTAGTAACCCTGCTTGTAGCCTCCTAGGAAATGAGCCCATCACATGCCAAAACATGCAATAGTTTTCCTGCCCTGGACTCTAACTAACCCTGCTCCTATCACTCTACATTATGCCCCCATTCGCACGCCAGAGCAAGCTGAATCCGTTCTCCCCTGAGTTCCTGCAAACCCTTCTCGTATTCCCAAGGGCCCAAGCCTACTTACATGCCAGAACTTGGTTGGTACTCTGTGCCGTATAACCTTGGCTTCTGCTACCAGCACGTCCATCAGATCACCCCCAGGCATCAGATCAAACAAGAAGTACAGATGGTACTTGTCTTGGAAAGAAGAGTACTGCCGGATGCAGAAGGGGTGTGCAGTGTTCTTTGTAATCATCTGTGGCAGCAGGAGCAGCACCAAGAGTCAGACTTTGCAAGATGCAAGAGCTATGTGCACATGCGAGTGTATGATTCAAATCCATGGTTGCACACCATGTTCAGAGTCCTACAACGAGCTGCAAGCAATTGTGTAGTACACCTC
This sequence comes from Pseudopediastrum boryanum, assembly GCA_963556185.1. NCBI lineage: Eukaryota > Viridiplantae > Chlorophyta > Chlorophyceae > Sphaeropleales > Hydrodictyaceae > Pseudopediastrum > Pseudopediastrum boryanum. The sequence goes on along the minus strand of OY744511.1, from coordinate 3,880,198 downwards.
TCCTATTTCAAAAGGGCATGTACTGCCATAAGCTTTCAGTGTGGTGCCCTGAACAGTGGCTGAGCTAACCAGCCACTTGCTGCAAGCGGCTGCTCGTTGCTAATATCAGCCATAAAGGGTGGCCATCCTCCCAGCTGCCATCCACCAAGATATGCAGTACACATCATTAAACTAAGGACAAGAGTGTTGCAAGCATTGCATATTGTACCCCACAGTATACACTGGTTTGCAATTACCATTGGAAACCAGGGACGTAATTGCAAACCAGGGAGGCATCATGATGCGCTAGCGGCGCAACCTCTATCCACATAGACCTCACTTGAACCATAAACACTTCCACATTCACACAAGCATACGGCCCCTTCTAATAGCGCACCAAACATGCTTACTTCAGCCGGATATGAACCCTCATTGTTCCCACTGACAAGCATGCCACCAAGCGACAGTGCTGTACTCCAAGAGCCCGAAAGATTGTGCTAACTTTACTAATGGCGATACCAGCTAACACCCAGACTACCCCCCCCCCTGCTACAGGGCAGGGCCCTCACCTGTTCACAGTACACATGGTCTGGGCAAGCCACAACAGCACTCTTGCGCATGCGCTTCAGAGCATACTCTCTGCCAGTACTGTCTTCCGTCACAACTGACACTCTGCTGAAGGCACCACCTCCAAGAACCGCCCCCTCTGACAGGACCAGGGTGTTGGCCTCCTTGCTTTGTAAGTCAAGGTCCTCTGCAGCATTGAAAGAGGATAGCTTAGTTTCAACTGCATTTGCGCTGTGCTTATGCCCTCCGAACACTCATGCAGTCATGCTATGGAATGATAGTACAAATGCAATAAAGTACACATCATACCTCACTGTAAAGATGTAAACTGTGTCTCAAGGGGGCAAGAACAAGACAAGCCCCATCTTTCTATTAGCCCCATGCTCCTGGTTTTCTTGCAGGTTGCAGTCAGGTCTGTTGCAGCATCAGTCAGCCAAAACACCCATTACTGCAACACCACATGCGACACAGGCTATGTGAAGAAGCACACATGTCTATGGAAAACACCCCAGCACATCCCTGCTGCTCATCATGCTCCAAACGTCTTCATACCTAGCTAAAAACCAACCAAAAACGTCATATCTCACCACTCAGACCAGTATAAACTCTACACTATGACCAGGGGGTAAACATTTTTGCTCTCAAGTCATCCCGTGTCCATGTCCCTCAACGAGATATTCCTTGCCGGTAAAAGTATGCCAAGCACATTTCCCTGAGCCAAGAGGGAAGAAAGGGGATGAGACGGTAACGGGAGGTGACGGTGCAGGGGAAAGCTGGCAGAAGCTGTTTGGAGAAGCTATGAATAGGAGGGCTTCAAATGAGGGACAGGCCCGGTGTATGTTAAAGGTATCAATGGTCTCACCTAGCTTGCTGCCGCCCTTGCTGAGTTCCTGCACCTCATCTAGATGACCTCGGGCCCGCACCACCTCCCAGCCAGATTCCCCCACCTTCCCGCGCCGCTTGCGCTTGACCAGCACCTCAGCTGGGATGCGCGTACTCAGGCCGCGGCGTGAGAAGGATTGCAACTTGCTGAGTCTCTGGGCAATGACCTACGAAACCAGCAGCAGCAGTGGTCACAGTCATGGAACGGCATCTCAACACTGCAGTGTTTGGCAGCTCAAGCGCTGCAATGACCCCTGAGAACAACCGCAACTTGCTGAGCACCTCATCTGCAGGAGTGTAATCGAGCCACAACAATACATGATAGGCGCACTGTACATATGCGATATGCGATGAATGCTGTGCTGCACTCAAAGCCCAAAGGGCTGCATCCATGCTGTGTAACACAATCTTCAGCTCAGAGAAGCACCAATGGTTGACTACAACATTGCTATTTGAACAGTATGTGGCAGATCACCGTGACCACTCCGCACTGCAGACCAGTATAGGATCACATTGCCTCTGAGCACATACCAGACCCTATGCTGCCCATGCACACTTTACTCCCTAACTTTCAAGAGCCGTCGGACACTCTGTTGTTGCCCAGCTGGCTATGTATTAGCCTGTTGGATCTGCCCCATAGAGCTTTCAGCACAATGTTGCACTGCAGCTTGCTTCAAAGGGAGTGGTGCCTTTTCCAACCTCCAAACGCACTGCTTCTCCACCTGCAGCCATGCCCTACGCACCTGTGGTGACTTCTCCCGCGCCATCAGCTCTTCCAGGGGGCCTAAGACCTCCACAAACGTATTGCGAGCCAGTGCCAGCACCACCAGCCGTGTATGTGCTTCCACAGTTGCCATCCTACAGTCCCAGCAGCAAGGAAGATCAGCGATGCTGCATTCTCCAGACAGCATGAAGAGGTGCAGCTACCTGTCAAAGCTCTCAAATGCTGTAACTGTGAGAGTCACTGAGGATACAGAGCATCCCATGGACCTGCTGTGCTGGCACACCACACAAGGTACACTACTCATCACCCCTAGCAAGAAGGTCAGTGGGTTGCAAGGGTTCGTGGCATGCACCACTTGCACCAAACCATACTGCAGCAGCAGCATCCTACATGTTCTGGGCCAATAGAAACACCCCATGCAATCCAGGGGTACGAAGTCCTCTCAAACCCACCTAGGGTCGCTACTGAGTAAGGCCCTCTCCCCAAAGAAGTCTGCTCTGAAGAGGTGGTTGACCTTGCGTATTCCCTGAGGCGAGCTCTGATACACCACAGCTTCTCCTTCCAAGATGATGTAGAAGTAGTCCCCTTGCTCACCCTCTTCCACCACCTGAACAAAAGAGGGTTTGCATCAGAAGTGTTAAGGATGCTCATGTATTATAGATGCACAGCTCAACGCCACATGTACTCCCGTAGCCCCTCTGACAAGCTACCATGCCAGCTCTCTCGCTGAAACCATTCCCTGCTGGGATCCAAAAGAAAACGAACCCCCCCAGCCCCTTTCTGATTCAGTTGCAGCTGGCAAAGGTATAACGCTGCAATCCAGTTTTTGCCATCCTTGGCAAATCCCTTATGTGATATCCCTACCGTAGCTGCTTTCATGCTCCAAGGCTGTTGGTAAAACTCTGAAATGCGACTGGCAGTTTATTCAACACACAATAAGGTTGTTGCGATCCTGAACATATCAGCTCTTTCTACCAAATAATGTTCCACCTCACTATTTTGGTGACGGCTTGAGGTGCCGGGCCTATGGCACTTTTAGCTATGGCATATCATGGGATGTAAAAAAATCCATTCAGTAACGCCCTGCTAGCTCCTGCCCTGCAGGCTTTACATCCCCTCAAGTGTCCACCCACCTTTTGACCTGCTTCATACACCTTCCTCTCAAACGCATCCAGCAGCTGCAGCTTCTCCTCCTGTGACAAGGGATTCAGGATGGGCACACTGTTCAGGAACAGCTCCACCTCCCCAACCTGCACCTCCTGCGCATCCCGAATGTAGTAGCGGAACACGTTGCGCTCCAAGACCCACACCACTGCATCTGTGGTTGCTGCTACTGTGGCTGTACGTGGACAGCTGTACATTAGCGAAACCTCCCCGAAGCAGTCCCCGCGCTCCTTCATGTTCACTCGGAAGTTCACGCCCTGGCGCTTCTGCAAAACCTGGAAGCGGCAAGCAGGTGAAGGGCAAGAACAGCTGTCAGATTACTTGCTACCCTTCCATGCCCTAGTGCATTGGGTATCAGGAATGCCCCAAAGCTCAGCAGGCTGTGGGACAACATCCATAAGACATACCCCTACCAGAGAAACTAGAGTAGTCTTGTATTGGTTTGCTGTGTGCCACCTAACAGCAGAGCACTTCTGCTGCATGGCGTGCCACAGGCCACAGCCTCAGGACAGCAAAGCTTGTCCCCGCCTAGCAAATTTCGACCTGCAAACTGTGCATTGCCCACTGCTTGCTGCTATTCTCACTTGAGGCTGACCTCATCTGGCTTCTCAGCCCTTAGGAACCCTTTGCACATGCCTCATACCCCTGTCCACATGCACACTACTGCCAATGCAAATGACGTGCCGCATGTTGCGAATTGCAGTAACATCGCAGGCCTTACCCCACTGCCCAGTGTGTCTGGAAACATTATGCACAATAGGCAAGGATGCATCCTTGCCAGGTCCTGTTATGCATCTCTTCATCACCCCTTTTGCTCCTGAGACAATTCCTCCGCATGCCGTCGAAGGGATTAAACATCTCTGCAAAAACAAAATCGGAAGCAAGGCACTCCTGGCCAGGCACTCATCAGCAGCTGCCCCACCCACCTCAAACTTGCCCTCTTTCACAACATACAGCTCCGAAGCTGCCACACCAGTGTCTCCCTCCTTAATCAGGATCTCTCCTGCTGCTACTGCTCGCTCGTACATCTCCGTGACCACCCTCCGCTGTATGTGTGGGTCCAGCTTGTTGAACACAAGCACCTTGGCCAAAGCATTCTGCACGGAGGGACAAAAGCTTTTTGTCCAGTGTCACCTCTCGCTTGAGCAATCCTGCCAATCAGTTTAGATAACATGCACAGCACTCATAGCAGATGCTTTTTGATCCTATTAAATGTGCATGGTCAAAGTCAAAATACAAGTCCCTGATTGCTGCTGTGCTGGCACAGTTACATACATGTTCTGCCCCTTGGCCTATAGCAATTCTAGGACCTGCATGCCCTCACATCTTTAAGAGCTGCTGCTGCATCAGATTTTCCACAGCTGTTTTGCACTTCTTGGTTAAGTACTAACATAACCCCTTGCAGCTGCTTGGTCCAAAACATGCATAGCCCATGAAACAGTCAATGATGCCTTTAGAGCATCTTGCACCAAGGCTGTGCATCTCACCGAGAATAGCTCCCTTCCAGAGAGGGTGTCTGCTGCACAGGCTCATTCAGCTCCATGATCAGCTGCAGCTGTTCTCTTGCTCACTGCACAAGTCATTGCCCCAGGCCTACCTCTATGAAGGTAAAGTCATCAGGCTTGGTTCGTACAGCGCTTGAAGGTGCCTTGGGGGCTGCTATCCGTTTAAGAGGTCCACCTCCAGTAATACCAACAGCACGCCCTGTGACTTTATCACCCCGATCTGCATCCACTGTCTTTGATGGTAGGTTCCCCATTGTTTGCAGCAGCTAGACTAAGTGTGCTTGGAGGTCTTCAGGGTGCTGAAATAACAGGCAGAGAGATTTCTGTAAAAGGATGCAGTTGCAGCATAGGTGTCCCATGTCCCCTTGTGACTTCTGGCTGTCAGGTCTGAGCTTATGGCTGTCAGGTATGAGTTTGAGTGGGTGCTCGAGCAGCAGAAGCGTAGACAGAGGTGCAGTCCTGCTGCCTGTCAGCTGGACGCCATTGCATGCATGCTGCTGAACGAAAAGAGGGCGCTCATTCGCCAAGAAAAGCCTGCAACTGAGCAGACTGCTAACCGTAACACTGCAGCACCCGACGCTGGCAAGGTATATTGTTACCTTTCAGCCCATCACTGGACAGAACCGTCCTATTGTCCAGTAACTCCTCCTCCAGATGTCGTTGGCTCCCAATCTACGGCATCCTAGTCTTCATACCCGGTTGAAGGGATGGATTCGGACAAAGCCGAAAGTGCAAGCGTCAGAACTACAACCAGGAACTCCGTAACTTTAAAAAATACGTCCTCCAAATTTGCGTATCTATGCTCGCTGGAAGCTGGCAGTGCTAGACATAGCTATGATATGCGAGACTCATGTGCTGTCGCCGGTAGCCAAGCATAGTGCCTGGCAAGGAGCACAGAACTTTGCGGTCTCGCACGTCGAGAACACACTCATGTTAGCAGCAGGGCAGGTATATTCTTTGCAGGTCGATGTTCCCAGGAGTATGGACTAGGATCGAGGTATAAGGGTCTTGTGTGTAACTTCCGTGAAGTTCCTGGGTCTCCATGTCGCCACGCCTCATCTTTCGCGCTGACTGCTGTATGTATTGGCAAGCGACTTTTTCTCGCCGTTAAAGCCCCAAGTCGGTTCTGCTATTGCTAGCTGGTGTCTTGTAGATGTGAGCATGTTTCAAAGTTGAGCAGGCAACCACAGGGTTCATAGACCTTTACACGTCAAGATCCCGTATATCCCCTTTGGGGTACGCCTGCAAGACCTTTTTAGACGCAGCTCTCCGCTTCCATCGTTGCCATGCAAAGGCCATGCCACCACCCACACCCACTACCAAGACAACACCCTTTAGACTGAACAATAGGAGCATAAGCCATTCCCATACCGTAGCTGCAACCTTCCACCAGGCTGTCTCATATATCCCGCCAGCCCCCTGGTAGATCCTGGGGTAGACTTCCAGGAATACCAAGCAGAACCACCCAACTGCTTCTAGGACCTGCACTTTGACCAGGAACCTGAACACAATAATCGCTGCAACAGAGCTTACTATCAGGCCTGTGAACAGCCTGTCATTGTAGTCTTTAGCGAACTGTGCATGAGCCCGCTTCCAGGCCATGCCCAGCCTCTCCTCGCTCCTTGCCCGAGCTGGCCCAACACAACTCTCCTGCAACACCACGATGCACAGAAAGTGACTTCAGACCAGGGTTGCGATACAAATACTGCAAGATCCCGATGACAACAGGCTGTTGGCTTTGAGGGGTGAGTGGACCATGCAGCAGAGCTGCCGCTTTTGGCATGGCAGTCAGCAAGGTGTCTTGGCCAGGAGAAGCAAGCAGCCTTGAAGCAGATATCAATCGCTGAGAGCCAGTAGCACACCACTGTCACATAATAGCAGTTTGAAGGCAAAGCAGAGGACCCCCTTCAACGCAGGGGGAGTCACTGAGCAGCTAGAGGATGCCCTGGAGGTTGCGTTTTACCAAGGCGGGGAGAGTGCGGACAAGGGAAGCAGGGGTCTGTCATGCAGTGCTGGAACGAAGAAAAGCAGGGTGCAACGGACAAAGCAAGTTGCAACCACCACCCAAAACCTAGATCTTGTCCTGTGAGCTGATTGATGAACTGGAATTGCTGGCAGGTCTGCTGAAAAGCTGAACAGGCTAGAGGATGCTCTTGGCAGTCCTCATTCATCTTTAGATGCAAGAATTGAAGCTTGGACCCTGCATCTACTCGACTTCTACTGCATTGTAAGAACACATTTTACCGGTAGCCCTTTCATTTTTTCTGGCCTAGCAGCTTCTGGCTTATCTCCAGCATGTTGCAAACCTAATGCATTCCTGCAGAGGCCATTCTGATGCAGTGGCCATCCTCCCTAAGCAACCGGTAGACTGGGCCACCTGAAAATGTGAATTAGTTACTAATAGCACGCTGGTCTCCCAGTGCTTTGTTCATGAGCATGTAAGTCCCTGCTAGCACTTTACCCACCTGGAACTGTGCGTGGCATTCTTGATAGTTCAATTCAAACCGCCGCATGGAAGGCACTTGCATCACCCCAAGACGATCAAGCAACTGCTCACACTTCATCTCCAGGTCTTGGCACAACGTGTTGGACTCTGCAACATTTGCAGTCTCGCGCCCCTTGTACTCCTTGTCTAAGCCTGTAATGAGGCTCTCCTTCAGACTCCCCCCTTGGCGCCTGCCAAGCAACTGAAACTGGAAGAGGACCAGGGCTGCTTCACGAGCAGCAGCATCCGCCTGCAGGCAAAGAGTTAAAACAACGGTTCACCCCTTCATGCAAAGGCGTCATGCTGTGATAGTAGCCTGGCTCTATCCCTTCTCCTCTGCGTAACCCTCTGTTTTTGGGCAGCTTCCTCTCTCTCCCTGGACTGGGGGTTGATATGGTCATCGCTGGTCATTGATAGGAACCCTCTGAACCGATCCCAACCCAAGCCTGCATCACAGGTGCCCCACAGCGACAGGGTTCATCTGCTACCTTACCTGGCGTTGCATGTTCCTGGGCTGCGAATACACGTGTCATGGCCCTTGCAGAGCACAGGGCAGAGCAGAACTCTTTAAAGGAAGGGATGGCAAATTCTGACCTGGATCCTTGAATGCTGAACCAGGTGGAGATTAGTACCCGCCGTAACATCAAACGATTTGCCTCATTGTTGACCAACGCCCTGTCTGGAGATCTGGCGAATAAACCACCGGAAGAGGGCTCTGTGCAGGCAGCCAAACAGTCTAAAAGAACCCCTTAAGCCTAAAGGCTCACTCATCCATGCTACCAAGCAAGCACCCTTATTGCACTGAAAACAGGTCAAGTCCGCCCAAGATGAAAGAGCAAGACCACGCGGACAAGACCATGTGCCTCACCTCTGCAAGCTTCTCTGCCTGCACTGGCAGCTTCACTGCATCCATCTTCCGTGCATACTCTGCCAGTGCTTTACCGATGATCTCCCTATTGAAGCTCTCAATCAACCCTGCAGCTGTCGGAATCTCTTTCGCGTTCAAAGCAGACACCAAGCTCTGCAGAAGGTCTGCTAGCTGGGCACCTGTCAACACGCTGCCTCCAACAACTTTGCGCTTTACGAGCTGCTGCACCACCTCCTTCAGTGCGTCTCGCTGGTGCAGATACTTGGGGTCTAGCTCTGCATCGTCCAGGTCACAAAGCTTGGTGCGGTCCAAGTGGGGCTGTGGCAAGCTGAACCCTGCAAAGTCCCACAGCCACAGGCACATTAATGCAAGTAAATGTCTCCTAAGCCTGCGCCATACTTGTCGTGAAACCACATAGAGATGGCTATCAGACAAGGTGGATATGTAGCCACATGGCGGCGCTTATTTCCATCAGCTTCAACCAGCACAGCCGGACCAAGATATCCACTGAAGGGGCAAGGAACCACCAGCTGCATCCATTTACTTCACATCTGGCTATCATTACACGTCCTCAACATGTAAGCCCTCTTTGTCACTCCAACAGGCATTGTCCCCTGCTATGGGCATGCGAGTCACCTAACTGCTGCACATCCACTTGCTCGGAAGCCATTGACATGCAGCTGCAACATCAGCTCACACTGAACGCACCTGTGCTATTAGCTGCTATTGTTGCCAGAGACTCCCTAATCCTATTCAACCCTGCGATGTCCTTGTCATTGTTGGGGTTAAGAACGGGGGCAAGTGCTTCGTCCACCAACTTTTGGACGCTCTTCCCTTGCAAGAAATCCCGTTGGATCAGCCACAGCATGTTGCCTGGCTCCACTGGAATGCCCTCATTGCCTTGCTGCAAGCACCCGACAGCAACAAAAGAGTGCAACAGTGGAGCCAGTCGGCTTTTCTTACATCTCATGACATGCCAGCAAAAAGTGCCATAGGCCCCGCACCTCAAAGCCGTCACAAGAGACAAGCAGGTGGAAAATGGCCAAGCCGCTACATGTGTTTTTCATGACCGCACGTGGAGAAAGCTTCAGAGCTACATTTGGCATATCAAGCCATTCTTGCTGAATGCAAAGGGTTTGCAGTGATGTCGTACTCTTCATTGCTATCTATTTCTACCTCGCTGTTTGCTTAACATCTTGCTGTGTGGGGCTCATGGCACTTTTGCTGCGGCATATCACAGAATGTCATATTGAAACTACAAGAGGCCAGGCAGGGTAGATAAACATATAAACTACTGTATCTACTTGTCCAAGTCTCTACTTGGCAGGGGTCCCTTACCTTCATCTGGTCATAGAAGCCAGCAGCCAGGTCCACTGCAAATGAAAGCTTTGATACATCACTACCTCGTATCGTCTCTGGCAGGTTGTATATGAGAAGCGAACTCAGCACCGTGGCGACAGCAAAGATGCGATCATCATAGGTGTTGCTCCGACCCGTGCTTTCAAAGCCTTCTGTGTCCACATATACTACCTGTGACAGCACCAGGAAGGTCCGCTTGAATGCTTACCTAAGAACACTGATTGGGGCTTGGAACTGCAGCCCATTGCAGGCATGGCCGCTCACACATCATTCAAGCATTTGTGCTACTGGATGGCTCCCTTGGCAGAGGCTGAGATCGCAAAGGGCAGAAGAAAATCCTCAAGAGCTAAAAGATAAACCAGGCGCTGCTGAGCTCACAAGCAGCAGATCCTTGGCAACTCCTGACAGGGCATGGACTAGGACCAGGACCAAGCCGCAGTACAGCGGCAGCAACTCTAAAGCAGTCATGCTTCTGCCACAACCACTGGGTGAGCTGCGGAATCTGATTCAGCATGGAGCTAATCCTGGTGGACCTGCATGCTGCTGTTGCTGCAAGCTGTAATGGTAGCTGTGGCACCTGTGCGAGGATGGACGCCTGCACGAGCACGCTGCTGGCTTAATGGCAGGACTGTGTAACCATGATGTGTTATTCAAGCTGGTCTCCCCATGCCATGCAGGATTATGAGGGCTCCTTGCCTGCAGCTTGTCTGAAGCTGCTGCTGCATGGCCTGTGGCTTCGGCTGCAACCAGGTGCTCTTGTTTGCAAAGTGCTGGTCGTTTAGACTGCTGTAGAGATGTGCATTAAGGAATGCAAGGACGTTTGCATTGTTGCTGGCGCTGTGGCATGGACTATCACCTTGAGTCCCTAAGGAAGGTTAGGCCTGAAGGGTGGTCCCACTTACTGTGAGCTGCTTGTCTGTACCCTCATTCACAATTTGAGACTGGCCCCAAATCCAGATCCCCTTCGTCTCTGTCTCCCGAGTGTGTCCCACCCCAAAACCAGCATCTGCAGAAGGGGGCAGACATGAAGCATTGAAACATTGCCAGCATTGCTGCAGCCCTGCCAAGTTAAGCCTGCACTTACTGCACTTCACACCAAGCAGCTGGTTAAGGAGGAAGCTTTTGCCTGATCTATAAGGGCCAATGACCACGATAGGAGCAACTGGCCCCGCTACTTCACGCAGGATTTGTAAGCCCTGCTCTGACAGCTGCAACTGCGACCTGCCAGGAACAGGCTGCACCAAGGCGTAGCTGCGCAACATCAAACGCTGATTAGGAGGACCTCTATATGGCTGAACCTCGAATGTGTATGGACCATAACTCACGGGCGGGAGTCCCATGCAAGGACCAACTGACAACCTAACAGGATCCCCACCAAGAGCACAGAACACGGAAGGGACTGCTGCATGCCTTGGCCAGAGGCAGCATACAAGCAGCCTGCTGACCTCCCCGTTTATCCTTTGGTCATAGGCTGCCTAAACTGCTTGGGAAGCGGGCCCGACAAGACACAAGGTCCTGAGATGATGCGTGAGCAGCAGCCTGAAGTTCTCAGCAAGGAAGTTCGTTTATAGTCCAGGATGAACGGGCATAGAGCTCACGTAAACGGCACCAAAACAGGCGCAATGGGGTTTGTAGCGAAAGGGTTGCAGAAAAATGTACTGCAGATGTTCGGCACTTGGTGTGTCGACTGAGTGAAGGCAATGACGTTGAGCTGTCGGAGGGAAGCGGGGTTGGACCAGCGGAACCAGAAAAGTGGAAAGCCCACATGGGGAAACCTGGGAAACATGGCAGAACAAAGATAAAACGGCATTGCAAAAAGCCTAGTCCAGTATGCGAACACACAATTCCGGGCGATGCTCTCGTCCAGGTTCGAACTGGAGACCTTTCGCGTGTGAGACGAACGTGATAACCAACTACACCACGAGAGCTGATATGAATGCTTAGCAATATAGATAATACAGAACTGATAAAAGGTTTTAAGATTGAAGTTCTAGCTGGCCAGCTCCACTGTTTTATGTATGGAGGGGTTACCTACAGCAGTCCGTATGCATATGTTAGGACCAACCTTGTGCGTGTGAGGCACAGGCACCAGACAGACAACAGCATCTTCGGGCCGGTCCAGTTGCACAAGCAGTGGTTATGGAACTGCGGGCTGGTCCGATCAGTGAGGGTGTGTTCAATGTGAACCTCTGAGTATGGACCATATCTGGCTTGCACACAGGCCATCCGCTTTCATTCATCGTGATCTTTGTATGGTCATTTGCCTTCCCGCACTTATAGCCATGAATGGTGGGAGAAAACGATTGGTTGCTTTGCAACTGGCTGACCAGCCGGCTCTACCTGCGTTGGCTCTGCTCATCATTGCTAAGAAGGTTGCAGCATCTCTGGTCTGGGACATGTTGACAGACTTTGTATCACTGAAACTGTGTCCTACTGATTGGTTGCCTGCTGTTCCTCCGCAGCATTCATGAATTGGTGTTCACATACGGCCGACCCGGCGGGCAAAGAACCTTGGTACTGCCGCGCAGACACTGATATCATGGCTTGAACTGTGAGAGGTACATGTGAATGTGAGGTACATGCGAATGATCATTCCATCATGCGCTTTTGCACGTCGAAGTTACATGCCATTGACGGCTGTGTCTTGTGAACATTTAGCATCGTTGTTGGACAGCTTGTTGTAATCCTATGTTTTGCTCCCTTGTTGCATGCTCATTTTCATTTGCTATATCTATAGTATAACTTTGTCCATCATGTGATGTCAGTAGGCATTCTATGCTTCTGCTCTCTCACACGCTTTCTACTCCTACATTATGCAGGGCGCACCATGATGCTTTTCACAAAAGAGCCTGCTGAAGGGGTCATGCTATATGGTATGGTCAAGCATGCATGCATGCATGATCACGTTGCCTTCGGCTGTCACTCCAGTGACCGTGAGTTACTGTACCTTCCGTGGGTGGTGCTTGTACACATCCTAAACCTGTGTAAACACCCACCGATTGACCTGGCTTATGGGTCAAGCAATGCATTATCACTATCCCTCTGGCTATCATTCCAATGGGCTACCTCTTCCCAGACATTCACACTGATGCTTTACAAATTTCTCAGTGTTTGACTTGAAAGCCCTCCACATCAGATTCCAGAATGATTCCAGTACCCGTATCCCGCTCCGGCCATGGTGTGTAAAAGATATGCATTCAGAAACCACTGGCAACCAGAGGAGTCTGGCACGTACATGAATGACAACATTGTATTTGAGCAGGCATACAATTGTGTGCCTTCAGCTGTAGAGAAAGAGAGGGAGAGATCTACGCAAGGAGGAGTCATGGTTTGTCCTCCCGCGTGGGGTTTCTAACCCACTTGGGGTTATGGGAACTGTAGCTCTTGACTAGAACATCAAGCGCTAGCAGTTACCTATGGCGTGGGGGGCATCTCATCCGGTTCCCACAGCCATGTGCCCACCCTGGGCCAGGGTTAGTGACTTTGGTTGTGCAGCACACTGAAATACACTGCATTTTAACCCCATGATCCTTCTACTAGGATCCCTTTTCTTCCCAGAGGGAGCTCTCTTTATTCCTTTTTCCCGGGATTCAAGGCCGGGCCGCACCTCTCCTTTCTCAAGGGAGCCTGTGGGATGAAAACTTCAGCTGTACATTTTAGCTGCTTGTGAGGTTAGGATCTTATGCTCGTGCTGTTGAGCTTAATTGAGGTCCAACCAATAGGGGCTGGCGAGGTGCAGCAGGCCCATATTCTAAATCTTCTAAGCTTGCAGGCCCTCCTATCGTTCAAGCAGCAGGACCCAAAAACCATTGTTACGCCCTCTGGCCAGTAGAGGTGTTGGATGCACGTTTCCTAGCTGCTGGACCTCACTTTCAGGAATATGGTGTCATCAATGGACAACCAGATGTCAGAGGGATCCTGCCTGTTAGCTACTTACTACATTTTGTATCAAGTGGTTGACAGCTTCGTTCACATGCAAGGCCTAGTATGGCACATTTGCCATGGCACATCATGTAAGGGCAGCAGTGAAGAACAGAGCAAACAGATAGATCAATGCATGTCGCGGCAGAGGCAGTGACGGCAAAAGCAAGATACCAAATTTGAAAAGATCTGAACCTGTCCCAAGAGGAGATAACTAAGAATCTCTACTCGCTAGCCATTCAAACAAACAAACAAAAATTTAAGGTGCGGCAACCGCAAAGGGCTGCTAGGTCGAAACGACCAAACACACCATCGGATGGGTCCAAAAACAATGGAATCCATACCACCAAGCAAGAGGAATACCCAAGCAGACATCCAACTACGGACACAGCAAACAAATCACCAGCAGGAGACTGATGGGTGTATCCAAATCAAACACAATCCAGAGCACCAACCAAGCAGGATGTCCAGTAAGTCCACCGCATATGTACCACCCAAGACGGCCAGCACACCAACCAAGGCGAATACCCAAACATGTAGCTATCTAGACTTCAACCAGTTCCTCATCAGACGAATCACTAGGAACATCTGTCTCCGACTCCGAATCAAACAGATCCAAATATTGACCTGCCGGGAGCAAGATATCCGGTAAGTCCACCACATCAGTACCACCGGACTGATGGCAGTACCAACAGACACGAACACACACGGCCACATACTTGACCAAGGCCGAGAGAGGGACACAGCCAGTGGCTGACAGTGCCCAGAAATCAGCATACCTGAGCGAGGACAACGCGGCCACGGGGGGAACCACAGCTGCCAGAAACAACTGTGCTATATGGAGGTCAGCAGATTGCCTGCATAATTAGTTCCAACATACTTGCTCCAGCCCCCATGGAAGTCAAATGAGTCAAACAACTCAAGGCGCCGGAGCGCTTAAACCCTGGCCTTGTACCGGATCTCCTGTATTGTAATCTCATATTGTGGTATGCCATATGAAAAAGTGCCATAGGGCCCGCAACTAAAGCTGTTACAGAGAAACAGCGAGGTGAAACAGAATCTGGGTTGCTCTCGAGTGGTGCCATTGCATCTGTTGCAAGAGGCTCATCACAGTACATATGGTATAATCAGGGCTTAGGCCTATACATGGCATCCCGTCTGTCGGGGTCCATCTTGTTGTATCGGTGACAGCTTGAGATGTGGGGCCTATGGCAGTTTTGCTATGGCACATCGCCAAACCTTGATTATACCAGTATGGACTGCTGATGCCTAGGGCAACTGGTAGTATTATTATTTTTGGATATAGGGTGTTTTGCCATAAACAACTTAAAACGTTACTACATGCCATGAAATTAAAGTGCCTTAAGCAGCAGGAGCAGCAGCAGCACAGAGCGGCAGCTATTGCTCTTCCTCCTGGCAGCCTGGTGACGCTTGACCAGGCGGGTTACCCTCCTGCCAGGTAGGGCAAGTCGCTGCTACTGCTACGGCTACTACTGCTGCCTATGGCACTGTGTGCTATGGCATACAATGACATTCAATAATATTCATAACACTGCTGCTGCTGGCTTTTGAATTTTATGATATGCTATAGCCATAGCATAAAAGTGCCATAGGGTAGGCTGGCCCAGTGTAATCCTTACACAAATGGGCCCCTCCCTTAATCTTACGCGGGAGGGCACCTCACGCCCCTCCTTGCGTAGCTCTCTCTCTCTCTCTCTCTCTCTCTCTCTAAAAGTGCCATAAGCCCCTGCTGCTGCTGCTGCTGCTGCTGCTGCTGGAGTGCTGATGTTGCTCTATGTGCAGTTGATACTGCTCCTGTTGCTCCTGCAGTGTCACTCTATGCGCTAGTGTTGCTGCTTTTGCTACTGCTGTCGCTACTCCTACTCCTATTCTTATTCCTACTGCTAAAGCTAATGCTGTTGCCCAGTGTGCTACTGCCACACAACCTTTTGCTGCTCCACTGCTGCCTGGTGCAACTGCTGCTTCGTCCCTGCTGCTCATTCTGCTACTGTTTTCTCACCATCTCTCTCAGTTTGGTGTGAGATGACTGAAATTCATGAAGAGTAGGTTTTCTTGGATTCTGCGGGGAGTCACGGGACGCGTGCTAGATAGCCGCTGTTGACTGACTCAAGCATGCTGACTGATTTCTAGCAGAATTCGTCTTATTTCTAGCTTCTACAAGCTCGACGGCTTCGAGACTGCTTTCTTTCCCATTTTCGATGAATCCGCACAGGTTTGATGCTGAGTCTTCGGCAACTGTTCCGTGGCCGCATCAATCCGGGCACTAGCATCGATACCCATAACATTGAAAATGCTCCAGATTCATCCTCAACATGGCCGCATACGGTTGAATTGGGGAACCCGTCTATGCCTCCCCTATAGTATGTCGAACCACCCCACTTGTTAAGTCGCAGTCAAGTGGCTGTACTGCAGTTTGCAGTTACCGAACCTTGAGCACTAAAGGCATTATGCTACAACAATCAGCCTTATAGCCATTTCATCACTTCAGAGTAGGCATACCGCAATAATTCATGTCACGCAGGAGCTGGATGAGTGTTGCCTGTTTCACGGAAGTGTGCTGCAGCACGTCCACTCACTCAAGGAGCAGAAGACGTCCCTCGTAGCATTGGTGACGCTAATATTGCTGGGTCCTACCGTCAGTGATGCAAGGACGCTAAGGTCTAGCATATCGACGCAAAATGCTTGCCCTGTTGTGTATGAACGGCACTCCTTAGAAGACGTTACTTCTGGTGCTGTCGCTCCCTACCTTTACGGTGGCATATACAACAGAGCCAATTGCAAGAATTGCGAGACCCCCGGCCTTTGGCCCGACTTCTGTGGGCTAAGACCTACCAGAGTCGACTACTTCGATCACAAGATCTGCAGTGGGTTGTCAGTTAAGAACCTGGTGACTAGCCTCCTTCAACAGGTGGATACTGGCCCCCTGACATTGACTCCCTGCGACCTTTGGAACTTCATGCGAGGGCGAACTACATGGATCATAGGGTAAGCCACTAAGGTGCCTTGTGTTGTGGATGCGCTTGCCTCTGATGTGGCATTGTATACCGGGGGTTTCTGTGGTGCCATTACAGAGGTAGTAAAACCCTAAACATTGGGAACATGAGGGTTTTATCACCTCTGGTGATTAGAGAGGAGCTGGAGACACACCCCAAAAACCTCAATGAAGCTTCTCATCCTATATCAGCCTGGTGCCAACTGTCACGCCATTGACCTCAGCCCACCATGCATTTATCACCTCCCAGTAGGCCTGCACGATGACTGCAACAAGCAGCACACAATCACAGGCAGCTGGAACATGCTATACTGATATAGATCTCAGCGGTGACCTTATTCCACCCTTTGCTACAAGTACACTTTCTGCTATGGCATACAAGCATCATGAAATTTGATTATAATGCTACGAGTGCATTTGGTAAAAGATGACAAGTTGAAAAGCAAATGCAAAGCTGGCATCCAACCACTCTAAGTGGAAGGTGCGCCATTGCAGGATTTCAGTATGCATTCAGGGAATTTTGGTCTTTGAATGGCCTCGGGAGACTCAAGAAGAGGGCCTTGTTCTGCTACGCAGGGATTCCATGAGTGAAGACCTGTACCGCGCACTGAAATGTTTCCTGGTGGAGTTTTACGATCTGAAGCAGTACCAAGCCAGTACCAATTACACTGCCATGTACCACCTGAACAACATCCCAGGGAATGGCGGCCTCCCAAAGTGCCTTCATCTGCTTGGTAATGCAAGGCTTTGCTATGTGAGTGCCGGGTTTAGGGGTCCACTTGCATCAGGGGTCGTGTGCTGCTTGGTCTTGAGTGACCTCTTGGCTTAGCTGGTTTTGCGTTTTGATTGATTGTTTGATTGACTAATTGGTCGGTCCACTTGGAGGCTAGAGACTAGGTTTAGGGTTTGGGTCCCAGACCTTGCTCAGAGCCCTACCAGGCTATGCTATGTAAGTCCAGGGGCATGACAAAGGAGTAGATTACTGCGTAATGGACTTGCAGCAGCTAGCTCCTGCATCAGGGCTTAGCAGCAGCAGCAGCTGCTGCTCTTGCTGCTGTTGCTGCTGCTACTGCTCTTGCTGCTGTTTCTGTTCCTATTTATGTTTTTGTTGCTGTTGCTGCTTTTGTTCAGACGGCCCACTGTAGAGGGGAACGCTCCTTTTTCAAATGAAAGTTATAAGGCGCACGTTTCCTTATGTCTCAAGCAGTGTCATATGTATGGGCCTCTGGCATACTGTCTGCAGTATTGGCCGCCATGCTATGCTCTGTAAACAAACAAACAAATGTTTAAGGTGTGGCGACCACAAGAGGGCTGCTAGGTCGGATCGACCAACTATGAAACACACCATTGGATGGACCTGAAGAAAATGGTTTCAGACTACTGTACCAACCAAGCTACTTCTGCACGCCATTTCGAATTCATCAAAGCGTTAAAAAAAGAGAGAAGAACCAATAGGGATACCCAAGCATGATCCATCTAGGAAACTGCGACCAGTTTCTCATCAGACAAATCACCAGAATGACCTGATATGTTTGCATTGGACAAGCTCTCACAGCTGACCTATGAACCATTGCGGTCCGATGGTGGATTTTTGGCATTGTCTACTTTCTCCAATCAAACCAGCAGATGCTGATGCATTTCTCTTTGAAGGGATGTATGATTGTCGTGTCAAGGTCCTGTTCAGGACAACTTACCATCACATCACTGTGGATACAAAGACGCTATAAGCTCCTGCCACAGACTTCCGCTTTGCTTCCAAGAGGACTCTCCCCTGCTTGAACTGTCTGTTTTAAGCTCCCGATGACTGTCTTCCTATCCTGCAGATCCATGTAATCACTGGTGATCTTTTCACAAAAAGCGACGTGGGGGTCCTACCCGTTCTGCAAGGCATCACGGATCCCCTCGACATATTTGTGATGAACTTTGGGCTGTGGCACCATGCGCACAGCAGAGCGAGCTACACAAGGAACCTGCATCAGCTCGGTAGATTCTACAGAGAAACAAAGGCTGCTTATCCGTATCAGCTGTTCATGGAGACGCCAAAGCAGCACTTTGCTTCGCCGGATGGCGACTACTCCAGACAGTGGCAACAAAGCCTACCGCACAAGGGCAATTTCACCTGCAAGCCCATATCTGGTGTAACAATGAACGATAAAGGGGAGCTCTTTGCAGAGGGCAATAACGTTATATCAGAGCAAGTAGCGGCGGGCGGGTGGAGAAACACAGATGCTCGGAATGTGCTCCGTGACGAGTACGGCATGCCCCTCGTGCCGGTGTATAACGCCACCGTACCAGCATGGGACATGCACCGGCGGAATGCAGCGGGACCGGAGTGTAGCCACTTCTGCCACCCTTCACTGCCGCAGCTTTGGGTGTACACTCTGTACAGGTCTCTTGAAGAACTGGGTGTGCGGCAGTTCACAGTAGAAGAGGCAGCGCAAAGGAAGGCTGACAGGAGCTGTGTGAGCATACCGGATTATTACGAGGCCAAAGCCAAAGCTGCAAGCCTGGTGAAGCCTCCGGCTACCTAAGGAACGAATAAACAACAGCAGGTGTGGGAGCTGATGGAGCGGGTGCAGCAGGGGTGGGAAGGGGGAAGGGGTGGTCACAGCACAGCTTTGCAGCCGTACAGTGGCGGCAACATGAATTTTACCAGTTAGCATCCTCTTTATGATTACCAGCTCCAGGACCCCAGTGATGTCAGAGAATCCTTCTATCAGTGAACACGCCGCCCACTGTGCTGATCGGTGCTGACATGCTGCTGCTACTGCTAATCCTGCTCCTGTTACTGTTTGTTGATTAACTTTGATGATATGCATAGCAAAAGTGCCATATAGGCCCTCGCCTCAAGCTGTCCTGCTGCTGT
The DNA here is from genome assembly GCA_963556185.1 of Pseudopediastrum boryanum. NCBI lineage: Eukaryota > Viridiplantae > Chlorophyta > Chlorophyceae > Sphaeropleales > Hydrodictyaceae > Pseudopediastrum > Pseudopediastrum boryanum. The sequence goes on along the minus strand of OY744511.1, from coordinate 3,860,865 downwards.
ACAGGTGGCCATTATGGGTGGCCCCATAGGGCCAGAGGTGCCAGGGGATGGCCCCGCCAGCCCCTTGGTGAGTGGGTGGACGCCTGGCGTTAGCCCTCTGTAAGTTGAAGGAACAGGCAGTACTAGCACATCTGTTGTGTTACCCTACCCTATTCAGTTCCTTGGCATGAGGGAGGACAGCTCGTCCTGTCAGTGGTTGAGGCCTGCCTTTTCTGGGCTAGAGGGCCTAGGGTGCCATTGGGGCTACTCGTCAAGCCGCAGACTGCAGCTGCGGCACCCTGTGGGCCTTCAACTTTTAACTCCCGTCGTGTCCAAGGGAATGGACTGAACGCATGACAGTGAAATGATCCTATGGGGTTTCATTTTATGGGATTTGATGAATATCCAGCAGGCCTGCATGCATTATCCCATGCACGTGAACTACAAAGACACAGTTTAAAGAAGAATGACTTGGGCTACATCTCTTTAGTTGCGACCTTGAGGTATAAACCTTCACATCCTATACATATATACATGCATGGGTTGTGGAAACCCATGCTGTTGCCATACGCTGCTTCATAATGGCTCAAGGGCTTTCTAAGAATCCCCGGCAGCAGCAGCAGCAGCAGCTCTCTAACATTCCTGAGGAACAAGAATGTCATGCACCCCCCATGCAGCGGAACCAAGGTCTCTCAATGATGCAAACCATCTCAGGTATGTTTGGTTTTGCAAGGGGCTAAACACTGGAGGCTAAAACATGGAACAATTCAAGGTTTGGGATAAGTATCGCAAAGCTATGGGTACCGCAAGGGTTCATACTGTCCGTGGCCTGTGGTTTGCCTGTATGAGGGGTAGCCAAATGGGTGGGCGGCATGGGGTTGTGTGACTCCAGTTCATCAGGGGTCGTGTGCTGCTTGGTCTTGAGTGACCTTTAATTTGGCATAGCTGGTTTTGCGTTTTGATTGATTGATTGATACTAAGAGAATCACGCCAGATGTTACCCCCCCCCCCCTTCTCTTAACAAAGCTATAGACCCTGTGGACCATTGTGCCCTATGAAAAATATGATGTATGATGTTGTTTTTGTACTTGAGGCATGACCTTTTGGTGTAGTTGGTTGGCAATTTGATTGGTTGGTGGACTGTGGCTGAAATTCGTGGGCCGGATCTGCAACCCTGGGAGGAAAATCTGCTTTACATTCTTGATCTGCCCTTCTTGGAATTATTTTGTACTTCTGTGACTTCACTGGGGCGGTCTGCAGAAGCAGGCATGGAAGCTGTTTTTTTCTGGCAGGAGCCGGGCCTGCACGACAATTGTTATGGATTTTGGAAGCACTTTCAATGCATGACACGACGTAGAATGCATTACTATGAACGTAATAGAATACCAGGTGCATGAGGGAACGAAGCGGCCTTGTATTGGATCCATTTGATGGTGTCTTTGATGAATGGGCCTTTTGACCTAGCAATTGCGTTTGCGGAGTGTCATGCCTTCAACGTTTGTTTGGTTGTCTGTTAGGTGTTTGTGAAGTAATCGGAGCAGGCATGTTTAGGTATTTTATGAAACTGCGCATGACATTCGAGTTTCAGTGCTCCATGATATGTGCGGTGCATCCTGAGCAGTACGGCCCATCCATGTGCACGTATCACGAAGCTAACAGACCAGCTGACTCGATGCCCCTTGTACAAACACTATATGCCTGCACTCAATGAGATACTCATGTCAACGGATGCCGCACGCACCCCTGTAAGAAATGCTCAGCTCCTCACTTGGCTGTTCAACAAGCATGTCACACCTAATAGCATGATGGCGAGGCGATTATGTGATGCAGTGCTGGCTGTTCTTATCGGAAGCAACATTATACATTGTGCAATGCAGTTATGAAATATTAAGGTTACGCAAGGGCATGTGCATTGTGCCCTGATTGGGTGTGTGCTATCATGCATGCTACAGGGGAGGCAAACGGGCACCGTGCTGTCAGAAGCATACCGTCTGTTGGTGATCATGTGCTCAACCACATCACATCTAGAATTGTCCCATCTACCGAGATGGCAGTATGCATGTAACCTCCTTGGCCATCAACCCATGTTATGCTTGCTGTGTGTCCATGGTTTCCAGGCTTATACTGTTGTCTACAGCTTAGCTTTCAGCTTTCTTTCAGCTTTGGCTTACAGCTTATTCTCGGCTTCCGTGGAGCTAGCGTGATATGTGCTTTAGCTTCAGCTCCTAGCTTGCAGTCTACAGCTTGATACCAGAGTACATACAGCTGCAGCTTCTGGGCAGCTTGGCCTTTCCAAACATTGCTAGCTTTGATGCCGCAAAGCGGCTTTGTGTGCAGCTCTCAGCCAGCTTGCTAAGCTGATATAGCACAGCTTGGCTTTGAAAGCTTAGGATCCAGCTTTTCTCTGGGATAATGACAAAAAATGATGTTAGCTGTGCGTCAGTGCAGATCAAAGCTAAGCTAGCTGGATGAAGAGTAGCTAGCTGATCACCATAAAACTGTCAGCGGAGTTACCAAGACCTTTAGTAGGTGGCATGGCCTGCAAATTCCCTTGGTGTACAAGTACAATGGTCAGACATTGCTTAACACTGAGCAGACTATGATTATCAACTCACGTGTCGGTTCATTTTTTTCATTTTGTCTTCCTGTGTGCTTGCCAAAGGAGCTGGACACGGCACTCAGCAATTTTTAGATTATCGGGGTGAAAGCACACGCACAGCAGACCACCAATGCTAAGGCAGGGGCAGCAGGTACTGGAGCAGCTGATCACAACCAGCAGCGCATGCAAACCTAGAAGCTGGCAAGTACAAGGTGTGGGTAAGCACTCCAAATCCAGCAGAGAGGCAGGGCCTGAAGGTTGTAATAAATGCTATTTGACAGGTTCTCAGGGTTTACTGCTGGTCTTGTGAGGGGCACATGCTACCCATGGATCTCCTGGCATCCTGCAGTGTCAACTCCTATGTAGGACTGTAGAGTGTTGTCATACCGGTATCATAGCCCAATCCATGTGGTGATGTATCGCAGGTGGAAAACAAGGCAGAGGTCGCTGTGGAGCTTCAAAGGGCTGCACAGAAGCAGCAGAAGCTGCTGCAGGTACTTTCTGCACTGCAGTCACAACAGCCAGCTGCCACAGCTATTCCACAGCTGACACAGGAACTGCAGAGAAATGTGCAGTACCAGCACATTTGCGCTTGACTCGGTTACCAAACTCACAGGAGTTTGTACGCGAAAGCTGCCTTGCACGAGGGGGCAGAGAAGGCAACAGCGCAAGTTTAGGAAATGCAACAGGAAAGATTGGAGACGACTTATCCCCAGAAACAACCTTCCAAACTCCGCGGCCCAGTGCTTTCAGTCACGTGAGCTTTGTATTTTGTCCTGACGTGGTTATGCGGGATGTTTTCGATAGTTGCTCCTCTGGTATCATTGGGGTCCTTGGCAGCATGTACTGAGCATGTATGCCATTCAGCAAGGGGTTAACGGAGATCGAATGATATCCTTCCAAGTGCCGCGCGGCTGAGAAGTATGGAGTATGGTTAAGATCGAGCAAGACAATCATGCCCAAATGGCTTGGTCACTATAACTTCAGAAAATCGACACCGGCATCGCCAGCAAAGGGCTGGGCATGTACGCTTGCGGAAGTGCGTAGACACCCTTTAAGTGAGGCTTGCGTGCAAATCTGTCCGTTATGGGACTGCTTGACCAGGAAATCTGATTTACTAGTTTACCTGCCCAGGTCAACGCCGGTTGGTTACAACCGTCTGCACCGCGCCGAAGTGACGCGAGCCATTCATGCTCAATCGTTCGACAACATCTCAGCACATCTTCGCATACCCTTTATGTGCCGCTGCTTCCATCTGAAATTGATGCACTGACAGGGTCGGCAAGGCCCTCATCGCTGTCCTGCAATAAGACAATTCATAGTGCTCGGGGCAGGCTCGCTGGGCGATCACCACAATGCCAGCGTTACAATGGCTGCTTTTAGGTTTCATATTATGTAGCATAAATGTATGCATAAGCATGCCAGAGGGTGCACACTTCCCAGAGCAGAATATGTGGTGGTGGGTTGACGACAACCCATCAGGATCGGCTTGTCAAGGAATCCCCTCTGGCATGCAGACAAACGATGCAACTGACCCGTCCAGCTACTATATTTGCTGTGGTAATCCAGAGCCAGCAGTACGTTTCACTTGTTACTTCATGCCTGGCCTGGCAGTTACTGGTCAAGTGGACGTCATGGTGAACGATACGACCTCATACAACAGGTGGACTGGAAGCTGTACTAGGTAAGCTCAAGAGGACGGCATGCTTACCCATATGTGGTCATGTATCGCTTCCTGTAGCCCCCTCGATGCTCTTTAAACCATGGGCCTGCTTGACATGTCCCATCCATCAATAACGCGTTGGATACTGTCTGCAGTGAACGCGAAGCAGACGCAGAAATAATAAACGACTCGTCCAGCCTGCAGACCGCCTATGCTGCAGCAGTCTGTCGGCAAAAAAAGCTTGTTGCAACTCGTCGACCAGCTGCAGCTGCACCATCTGACCCTGCGGCTGTTGGACAGTATCAGCTAATCCTAAACCCCAATGGTAGGTGTACCAAGAACACAGTGGTGGCAGGTTGGTGCTAGACCTTCCATGTGGCAGTCAAGTAGGGATGCAGGTTTCACTGGTATGTTGATTGGGGGCATAGTTTAGGGTTACCAACTGGTAAACCACTGGCACCAGTCAGCTTTATGTGCATTTGTCCACAGTAACTCCACAAGGTTTGCAAAAGCTATGGGTTTGTGGCTGCTCTCATTAGGGTAGACCGCTATTTACAGCTATGGTTCAGGCTTATGCTTGCCTCAAAACAGTGAGATGCCTCATGCTCATTGTTTAAGCTCTTGTCGATGCTGCTGTGATTGCAACCAATGGTTGCAAGCCAGTTACAAGTAGGGCAACATGCCAACTTTCATCATTCTGCCTTGCTGAACCAAACGTGCTTCCTCAGCGGATTTGAGCATCTCATGAGAATTAAGGCGTTGCTCTATGTTTGCAGCTTGCTGAGGAACCTCACCCTTTGCTGGACGTGTGCAGGCACCTCCCACACAGGCATTGTGGCCACCCTCTCAATGCTTCTGCCTGGCTCAGATCAGGCGCTATTGATTGCACGTGTACGATGGGACAACCGGTATCCTGCAGGAACTCTTGGCCCAGATGGTAATCCAGAAGTGGTCATGATATATGACACAAACACAGGCACCTTCCAGGCGAAGCCCGATCGCTTCACTCCGTTTTGTGGGTAAGCTCTGCTGCTTGCAGTCCACAGGCAGTCCAGGCAGGCACTACAGGCAGCAAGATGTGCTATCTGTGGCAGCCTTCACAGCTATGTTCTTAGTAGACTAAGAAGATTTGGGTATGCTCCACAAGCTCCAAGGAGTTCCATCATACATGGCGTAACACTTATTCTGCACAAACGTATGGCACTCAATAGCGCCCCTCTGCTTACTGCATCAGTGTCAGCAGCGATCATATCACACCGCAAGCACATGCTCTGGGCTGTCTTCACAATGCTCGGTTTGTCCTTGCATACACTGGATTGATTGTACATGTTGCCCTGCTTGCAGTGCTGGGAACTACCTGGCTGATGGGACAACAGTAATAGCGGGCGGTGATGCCTATGCTGGCCCAGGTTATCAAAGTGGACTTACAGGGGTGCGATTGTTGCAAGCGACTAACAAGACAGACTGGTTCACAAGTTCAGACTTCATCATGCCTCCTGCAGTGCAACTGTTTAAGCCAAGATGGTGAGTACATGGGCTGGTAAGGGATGCTCAGACCCACTGGTGCAGTTGCCACCATTGGTCACTCTTGCAACTGTTCAGGACTGAAGAGCACTGCAGCGAACACAACATGGCATAAGCAATGGCATCTTGAAGTCCCCCATGCTCTTTTGGCAGTCAATCAGGATGCGGGGTGGAATCATGGAGTGGTTGCGCATGTTTCTTAGCCATGCGCACCACCTTTTTGTCTCATTAAGGTTTACTGCTGAAAGGGGCTTCTGGTTAAAGGCTATATAAATCGCTGGTGGCCAGGGTATGTGCCTTAAATGAAAACTTAGTTGTTGTGGGCCTTTGGCATTATGTTACACTCACAGGTACCCCTGGGTGACCCAGCTGCCAGACGACCGCGTTGTTGTCATTGGTGGCCGTGATAAGGATGGAGGCACCGCCGTCAGAAGCCTGGAAGTAATTGACTTTGCAGCAGGCACCAATGTGCTACGTAATAACACAGAAGTACCAGCGCTCTCAAGAGGGAGTCTGCTCTTCCCTACTGGTATGTGACATGGCAGACAGGGCAATGAGGAAATTGGATAGTCTGACATGCCACACATGCAACTGAGCAGCGCCTGTTGATACCCCTTCTGTGCTGTAGTCAGATGTGCCTGTACGCATCCCTGCCACAAAGGCGTAGCAGCACACCAATTGTGATGCCACAGATGCTTTTGTAGACCCGGTGGAATGTAGGATGTGTGATCTTTAGACAGCTGCATAATCAAGAAGGCTGTCTGCCTACTTCAAAGCGATTATTGCTGTAACGTGGTGCTTGCCCAGCTACATGGTGCTGGTAACCCGCAGTGCAGGGTCCTTTTGGCTAGGAGACATTGCTTAACTGATGCCTATTTCCTACACAGGTCATCTGCTGCCTTGGACACCAAAGGCCAACAGTGCTCTGCTTTTCTACCTTGACTGCAATCGTGGGGCTTTGCTGGCAGTAGACAAAGCAGCTGCTGTTACCACATACAAGGGGCTCCCCGGGTGGCCAAGTGCTGGATGGTGTGGTGTTAGCTCCGCTGGGGGATCAAGTCTGGTGCTAATGCTCACGCCAGAGAGCAGCTATGCAGCTGAAGTGGTCACTTTTGGCGGCGTGAACGCAACTGGCCAACAGTGCGTCTGTGATCTCCTGGGTTCACAGAACTCATGGAGGATAAAGCTCGATAAGGCTACAGTGGACAACGGTGCCGGGTGGAAGTGGGAGGTAAGTTGCTAATTATGCAGGATCTGCTCTGTTCTTGGTCCTGGATGGAATGCAGAGAAGCAGCAGCTGGTAACAGGGAGCATGCTGGTCAGAGGCTGTAACCACGGTGGGCTCACAGCTATCATGTGAAGTGCTGCTGTTGGACATGGCAAATCAAGAGGGGTTGGGGATTGTTTACGCATGGCACAGATTCAGATTAATGTATTGACTGTTGTATGCTGGATTGCATGTACAACAGTCCAGCAAGCATTTTTATTCAGCAGTTATCCTGCAGAATCAGAGAGTATCTGGGCTTTTTGGAGACACACACAACTTTATACCAACAAGCATTTTAAACCTCTGTGGACTTCTGGCACCCTGCAGACAGATTGCAGGCTGGTTCCTGACCACAACAAGGCTCAACAGGACTTTGCTGCATCCTGGTCACGCATTGGCTTAAAGGCACTGCGGTACCCAATGGACAGAATGCGCTTGTACCTGGGGTTCCCTTGAGGCATTTGTATTGTCAATTTAAGCAAAATAGTCTTTGCAGTTCTTAAGCCATACCACATGCTAAAACGGTTTCCCCCCTCCGACCTCCTTGCCACCTTCCCATGTTCTCATGTGCAGGTTGAGGATACACCTGGGCCTCGGCAAGGATGTGATTCCATACTGCTGCCTAACGGACTGGTGCTTATAGTGAATGGTGGCATGGTAAGTCTGCCCACCAAACTTGGATACCGGAGACAGTGTGTACCAATGGATGCAACTGCTCAAGCAGCAATTTTAATCTGTTCAATCGCATGGATTTCTGCTCTAGAGCTCTGTGCAAAGTATGATAAGCAGACAACATCGTCTTCCAATCACCCAGGATGGGAAGGCTGGGTGAAGTTGCCTTTGGGAGCAGAAGGCGGTGCCTTGCTTGAGGCATCCTGAACGTATATTCAGTGGTCGCTCCAGAAAACGCGCTAATTGATGTGAATTTCAGCTTGAAGGTCCTTCACTGACTTGCTATTTTGTGTGTCCTTGTGCTCTTCCCAGTATGGTGGTGGAGGGATTTTCAGGGAAGCAGTCAACAATGCCTGGATGTATGATCCATATGCACCTCGTGGCCAACGCTTCACTGTGATGGCAGCAACCAACATTCCCCGCTTCTATCACAGTGTGGCGATGCTCATGCCAGATGGTAGCGTGTTTGTCGCCGGATCTGAGATAGGTAGGTCTTCAGATCCCTGCTATGCCTCTGCTTAGAATGTGTTTGCAACGACTCAGAAATGTTGCTGTACAAGTGTCATTTCAGAACCCTGGAGATCTTGATTATGCTCTGCCATCGCTGTTTTAGAAGTGGAATATGCAGTAATGTGCCACCTTCACCACGCATACTACCTTCCCTGTCATAACATTGCACCTAAGAACCATGTCTAAGCAGCAGTGGCGCAGGTCAGCAACCCTACAGTCCAGGATATACTAGAGACACATTCTTGATAGCAAAGTAAAGGAACTGTGCTTTACTGTTATTGCTGTTCCAGGTGGTTGCATAGCGACTTGCTTCAGACGGCCGAATAGGTCCGAACAGTACGCCTACGAGTACAGGGCGGAGAAGTTCCTCCCTCCTTACTTCTTCCTGGAGGGCCGTCCAAACATCACCAGCACTGAAAAAAGCACAGCTGCCCTGGGTGAAACCCTGGTACTTGGCTACTCAGGGAATGTAACCCATGCTGTACTTATGAGGCCCTCATCAGTGACCCATCAGGCTGACATGGGTCAACGAGGGGTTAGGCTGCAAAATGTGAAGCTTGACTTACAAGGCAGCCAGCTGTCGGTTAAGCTGCCTCCACCAGGGGGTATGGTTGCACCAGCAGGGTTTTACATGCTCTTCCTGATGAATGGTGCCTTACCCTGCACCAAGGCAGTGTGGATTCAGCTGACAGAGCCAGTGCCTGGAGTGCTTGCAGCCAACCATGCTCCCATTGCCTATCCAGACAAATATAGCACGCTTGCTGGCACACCAGTTACAGTCAGCCCCTTGTCAAACGATGCGGACATGGATGGTCAAGCCCTCCAATTTGGTGGTTGGGTGACATTGCCAACCATGGGCACCCTCGTACCTGCTGCTGGCAATGCTTCATACACCTATGTGCCTAGCCCAGGTGCATTTGGCATTGACTCTATGATTTACTTAGTTTCAGATGAACTTGCTTCGGTAACTGGCGTGGTCACAGTCAACATAGGTGAGTGCAAGGCTGTACGACCCAGGTGTGGGTTCATGCAAGGACTACACCCTTGCCTTTTGTACTGGTATGTTGCAGGTTAAGGGTGTACATCTATATGACTTGGTCCCTCAGCAACATTGTGGCTTGGTGGCAGGGTGAATCATGCTGTTGGCTGTTGGTTGCTGAACTGCCTGGCAAGGACCTTGCATACAGTAGCAGCCACCCAGCAATGGAGTGAAAGAGTTGTCTGTAGGCTCTCCATGTGTTGTCCCAAATGGGATTACTGTTTGCTCCACCATCATCCAAAGTAATTAACCAATACTGGATGCGTCCTCTCTGTTTCTTTCTTCAGGATTCCAGTTATGGCATCTCCAGCCCGCTTTAGTGTACAGCATGAAGCAGATGTTCCTTGCATTTGGTTCAGGATTAACGCTCATCTGCTGTGCTTGCTGTACATGCAGTCAATCAGGTGCCAGTGGTGGAGTCTGACAGCTATAGCACCTTCAAAAACACCTCGCTAACATTCAATCCTCTTCTGAACGACTGGGACCCGGAGGGACAGAACTTGATGATTACTGCATGGGCATTGCTGCCCAAGCTGGGTAATGTTAGCAGCACCGCGGACAGCAATGGCTTCTTCACATACATGCCAAGGAGTGATGCAGATGGCTTGGACACCTTCTCTTACGTTGCCTCGGATGGCAATATGACAAGCACAGGGACAGTCACAGTCACCATTGGTAAGCATAGCGCCATGCAATCTTGGGCACTGCCCAAGCCTGGTCATACTGGGACTGGATGAGCAGAACATGTCCTGTTACACTGCCTGTGTCAGTAAGCAGGGGTCCTAAGCGAGTACCAAGCATTGGGATGCCACACTAATCCTGTAGATTTGATAGGGATCCTTCTTAGATGGTCTAGGCTTGAATGGAGCAAACTGTGTGTTTCTTCAAGTAGGAGGATTGCAGTGGCTGAAAGTCTTCTGATATCATGGTTTGAATGTGTTCAGACAAGGTCATGAAAGAGACTCGGGGCTAAAGGATACGATATCCTGCTCCTGCCAACATGTATATGAGCTGGCAGTGAAGGTCACTTTGCTTATTCCAGCTAACACGTCTGTTGCTCCTGTTCTTGCAGTCAACCATTCCCCCATCGCCAACCCAGACAACTACGTGACCAGGGCAGACCAGGCTCTTATCATCGCACCACTAGCTAATGATGAGGATCCGGATGGAGATGTCCTGCAGCTACTTGGCTGGAGTGCTCTGCCTCAGCTGGGCATCCTAAGCAGCTCAGAAGGTGACCCTGGATCTATCATTTACACACCATATGGAAATGCCACTGGGCTGGACCTCTTTAATTACACTGCTTCGGATGGCAGCGTGCCTGTCATTGGAGTCGTGAAGATCCAAGTTGGTAAGTCCTCTTGCACAGTGTGCCACTGTTTTCTATAGTGATATCAACTACGTGGTTTGGTGCGTTCACTACCAGTTCCTACTGCTTGCTGAGATCATTTTGCCAAACATGGATGGTTTAAAGGGGTGCTTGCTACTGTTAGTGAAGTTGGCAACCTGACCAATGCTGCCAAATGGAGTCATGAGTGTCTGAAGGCACTCATTGCTATGCCGCGTAAGCTGCTCATTGCTGCCTAATTCCAAAGGGCATGGAGAGAATTTGGGTGGCAGCGGCAGAAAAAAGCTTAACGGTCCATATGCTGCTATCAAGGTTGCACGCCATGGTGTCGAAGCAGCTTTGCAAACCATCTATCAGCTCAAAGCCAAGCTCTGCATATTACATATGATGCAAAGTTGTTCAGCATGGATCCGGTACTGCCCACGCCCCTCCCTTTGCCATGGCAGTCAGTCCCTTGCTGCTATGTGATCATATCCCCTCCCTGCTGTGCTGTAGTGGCCACTGATGCAGGCCCCACAGCCCTACCTGATACATACAGCACCTATGCAAATCAATCGGTGCTCCTGGATCCCACAGCAAATGATATCAGCCCTACTGGGTCTCTGCTGCGGTTTGGGGAGTGGGTCACTGTCCCAAGCCTTGGGACCATCAATCTTGCTGGGAATGGGACTGTTGGCCAGTTCATTTACACACCACAGCCAGGGATGCAGGGGGTGGATATCGTAAACTACACTGTCGGTGATGACCGCAATAACACAGCAATTGGTCTTGTGAGGATCGAAATTGGTGAGTGCGATATTGTGATTAGGTAACATAGAGCAGGACGCTAGTGGCCAGGTGATTAACCACTGATTAAATTGCTAGATGTGTGAATGTTTCAGGCAACAATCACCATCAGTTGTTTTGTCAGCCGTAGAACTTTGTGCAGTAGCTGGGGCGGCACAACCAGGCAGCTCCCACTGTTTGTGGAAGAGTCAAGCCATACCCAGCGGAACCCATTCCTCCATTACAGAGTGCGCCTCGTGTATGCCGATCTCGTCAACTGCATGTGCCCGGCTTCAGTCATACATTGGCACACATTGGCATACCTTATACGCTACCGGACTTTCTTGCTGTGCAGTGCCGATCAGCATTCCAGTAGTGGCCACAGCGGACGCGTACAGCACCACCAGCGACACAGCTGTGGTTATTAGCCCCATCTCCAACGACCTTGCCACAGACAACAGCACACTACAACTTGTAGGATGGGTTACACACCCTGCTATCGGAAACCTGACAAGCATTGGAAGTGGGAGCTTCTGGTACACTCCTACAGGGGAAGCTGGAACAGACAGGTTTACCTATAATGTGTCTGATGGTACAACATCAGCAGTAGGGGTAGTTGATGTTACTGTAGGTAAGCTGCAGATGCTGGGGGTTCCTTGCTTAAGCTTCTCTTGACAGAGTTCACGGCAATGTAGGGCTATCCTTACCAGGCCACCTACAGTCTGCCGTGCCTTATAGCAGTGCTCCCACTGCCCATTGATTACGTAATGTAAAATTAGTCGGCAGAACTTCAAGATCGTACCCTGGCACTGTGCCCCACACCGTCAACATGAAAGCAGCTAAATGCGCATGGCAATAGATTCCCTGGACGCATACAGTAGCACTCCTGTGGGATGATCAGTTTCTTTGATGCTTACCCGTCTGCTGCAGTGCTCGCCAACAGACCGCCTGTGGCGGGCCCCGACAGCTACACCACCAGCCCCGACATACTTGTCACCATAGACCCCTTGGCGAACGATGCTGACCCAGACAATGATACCGTGCAATTTGTGGACTGGTTGAATCAACCTGCGTTGGGCAATTTGACCAATCTAGGTGCTGGGAAGCTGAGCTACACCCCTACAGGGGCAGCGGGCATAGATCTATTGAGGTACAATATATCAGATGGCAAGCTGATGGCCACTGGGGTGGTCAACATCACTATAGGTAAGAGACAACGGACTCGGGTCTGCCTTCCATAGGCAGGTTCAAACCGATACTGTGGACAAAAGGTAAATGCCCCAACCTTGATAAGTGTGTGATGTAGTGCACTTGTGCAAGGGGTGGCTTTATTACATTTAAAGACATGCTATAGCAAAAAATGCCATAGGCCCCGCACCTCAAGCTGTCACAAAAAACCGCGAGGTGAAACAGAATATGGGTTGGTCTTCCGCATGTATGACAACATATGCCTAGACATGAGGTCCAGCAGATAGGTCAAAAGCACCCAAAACCTCCACTGCGCCAATGCGGATTAGAGCCTCCCTCCTCCCTAGAAAACAAGGAGGGCTTGAAAGCCAAGGCGCAAGCAATAATCTGTAAAAACCCCATTGGTTGAACGTCATGCCACATCAGAAGGGTGAGCAAGAGCCTCCTAACCTTCCAAGCAGCTGAAACATATATAGCTATACATAAGCCTTTAAATGCATGCTTAAAGGGTCATATACTTGGCCAAATTCCTCATCGACATCTACTCTTCAGAACTCTTTATTAAGCATGCTATGCAGCTTCTCCTCATCAGATCTGCCATCTAAGATCTGACATGTTGCAGCAACATCAGGGTCAGAAGTCAGCTTCTCCCACAGCTAACGCCTTTGTGCCTTTGGGGACTCTTTACTTGTGGGGTGGCAAAGGGGACAGAATGCACTGGTTTTCAGTGTGCAATGCGATTGCCATGTTGTAACCATGGGACTGTGCGCCATGCATATGATACAGCCCCTTCCCTTTATTGCCACAAACACATCGTTCATGAAATTGTGATATCATGTAGGCATTGCAGGCAATCCTTTCTAACATGACATGTTCTCAGCTTGTACTATTTTTGCAAGATAGTACAAGCAGGATGTCCTCTTGGGTTCAAAAGTGGTGCACACCTCGGCCAAACCTTAGCAGTTGGGACTGACTTGATGCTCTTTGTCACCACATGGGGCGGCATCTCCATCCATGCTTGCGCCTGCATGGCTGACTTAACCTACCGTCCCATGTGCCAGACTGCCCATTCTTCCACCGTCTCAACCAAGAAGTCATCTCCTCTAGCGGCTGTACCTGAGTGTACCAAGTTTTCCATCACTCGCCGCCACAGCCTTGCCTCCCTGCTTCACTTACGTTTCTTTGCGTTACGCGCCATGCCAGGCTCTGCAGCCAGCCATCTTGTCTGCCCCTCCTATGGTCTTTTTCTCCACCTCAGCATGTTGTTGAGCCCTTCTTGTTGCTAACTGTTTTGCAGTGCCCGACAACAGACCACCTGTGGCTGGCCCCGACAGCTACACCACCACCCCCGACATGCCTGTCACCATAGACCCCTTGGCGAATGATGCTGACCCAGACAATGATACCGTGCAATTTGTGGACTGGTTGAATCAACCCGTGTTGGGCACTTTGAACGATCTAGGTGCTGGGAAGCTGAGCTACACCCCTACTGGGGCAGCGGGCATAGATCTACTGAGGTACAATATATCAGATGGCAAGCTGATGGCCACTGGGGTGGTCAACATCACTATAGGTAAGAGACAACGGACTCGGGTCTGCCTTCCATAGGCAGGTTCAAACCGATACTGTGGACAAGGGGTAAATGCGCCAACCTTGATAAGTGTGTGATGTAGTGCACTTGTGCAAGGGGTGGCTTTATTACATTTTAAGACATGCCACAGCAAAAAGTGACATAGGCCCCGCACCTCAAGCTGTCACAAAAACCAGCGAGGTGAAACAGAATATGGGGTGGTCTTCCGCATGTATGACAACATATGCCTAGACATTAGGTCCAGCAGATAGGTCAAAAGCACCCAAAACCTCCACTGCCCAATGGGGATAAAAGCCTCCCTCCTACCTAGAAAACAAGGAGGGCTTGAAAGCCCAGGCGCAAGCAATAAATTTGTAACAAACCCCATTGGTTGGACGTCATGCCACATCAGAAGGGTGAGCAAGAGCATTCCTAACCTTCCAAGCAGCTGAAACATATTTAGCTATACATAAGCCTTAAATGCATGCTTGAAAGGGCCATGTACTTGGCCAAATTCCTCATCGACATCTACTCTTCAGAACTCTTTATTAAGCATGCTATGCAGCTTCTCCTCATCAGATCTGCCATCTAAGATCTGACATGTTGCAGCAACATCAGAGTCAGAAGTCAGCTTCTCCCACAGCTAACGCCTTTGTGCCTTTGGGGACTCTTTACTTGTGGGGTGGCAAAGGGGACAGAATGCACTGGTTTTCAGTGTTCAGTGCAATTGACATGTTGTAACCATGGGACTGTGCGCCATGCATATGATACAGCCCCTTGCCTTTATTGCCACAAACACATCACAATGAGGTTGTGATATCATGTAGGCATTGCAGGCAATCTTTTCTGGCATGACATGTTTTCAGCTTGTGTCATCTCTGCAAGATCTGGGGAATGCCCTTTTGGGTTCAAGAGTGGTGCACACCTCGGCCAAACCTTAGCAGTTGGGACTGACTTGATGCTCTTTGTCACCACACGGGGCGACATCTCCATGCATGCTTGCCCCTGCATGGCTGACTCAACCTACCGTCTCACGTGCCAGACTGCCCATACTTCAGTACTTAGGTCAACCAAAAAGTCATCTGCTCTATCGGATGTACCAGAGTGTACCAAGTTTTCCATCACCCGCCGCCACAGCCTTGCCTCCCTGCTTCACTTAGCTTTCTTTGCGTTACGCGCCATGCCAGGCTCCGCAGCCAGCCATTTTGTCTGCCCCTCCTATGGTCTTTTTCTCCACCTCGGCATGTCGTTGAGCCCTTCTTGTTGCTAACTGTTTTGCAGTGCCCGACAACAGACCACCTGTGGCGGGCCCCGACAGCTACACCACCACCCCCGACATGCCTGTCACCATAGACCCCTTGGCGAATGATGCTGACCCAGACAATGATACCGTGCAATTTGTGGACTGGTTGAATCAACCCGTGTTGGGCACTTTGAACGATCTAGGTGCTGGGAAGCTGAGCTACACCCCTACTGGGGCAGCGGGCATAGATCTACTGAGGTACAATATATCAGATGGCAAGCTGATGGCCACTGGGGTGGTCAACATCACTATAGGTAAGAGACAACGGACTCGGGTCTGCCTTCCATAGGCAGGTTCAAACCGATACTGTGGACAAGGGGTAAATGCGCCAACCTTGATAAGTGTGTGATGTAGTGCACTTGTGCAAGGGGTGGCTTTATTACATTTTAAGACATGCCACAGCAAAAAGTGACATAGGCCCCGCACCTCAAGCTGTCACAAAAACCAGCGAGGTGAAACAGAATATGGGGTGGTCTTCCGCATGTATGACAACATATGCCTAGACATTAGGTCCAGCAGATAGGTCAAAAGCACCCAAAACCTCCACTGCCCAATGGGGATAAAAGCCTCCCTCCTACCTAGAAAACAAGGAGGGCTTGAAAGCCCAGGCGCAAGCAATAAATTTGTAACAAACCCCATTGGTTGGACGTCATGCCACATCAGAAGGGTGAGCAAGAGCATTCCTAACCTTCCAAGCAGCTGAAACATATTTAGCTATACATAAGCCTTAAATGCATGCTTGAAAGGGCCATGTACTTGGCCAAATTCCTCATCGACATCTACTCTTCAGAACTCTTTATTAAGCATGCTATGCAGCTTCTCCTCATCAGATCTGCCATCTAAGATCTGACATGTTGCAGCAACATCAGAGTCAGAAGTCAGCTTCTCCCACAGCTAACGCCTTTGTGCCTTTGGGGACTCTTTACTTGTGGGGTGGCAAAGGGGACAGAATGCACTGGTTTTCAGTGTTCAGTGCAATTGACATGTTGTAACCATGGGACTGTGCGCCATGCATATGATACAGCCCCTTGCCTTTATTGCCACAAACACATCACAATGAGGTTGTGATATCATGTAGGCATTGCAGGCAATCTTTTCTGGCATGACATGTTTTCAGCTTGTGTCATCTCTGCAAGATCTGGGGAATGCCCTTTTGGGTTCAAGAGTGGTGCACACCTCGGCCAAACCTTAGCAGTTGGGACTGACTTGATGCTCTTTGTCACCACACGGGGCGACATCTCCATGCATGCTTGCCCCTGCATGGCTGACTCAACCTACCGTCTCACGTGCCAGACTGCCCATACTTCAGTACTTAGGTCAACCAAAAAGTCATCTGCTCTATCGGATGTACCAGAGTGTACCAAGTTTTCCATCACCCGCCGCCACAGCCTTGCCTCCCTGCTTCACTTAGCTTTCTTTGCGTTACGCGCCATGCCAGGCTCCGCAGCCAGCCATTTTGTCTGCCCCTCCTATGGTCTTTTTCTCCACCTCGGCATGTCGTTGAGCCCTTCTTGTTGCTAACTGTTTTGCAGTGCCCGACAACAGACCACCTGTGGCGGGCCCCGACAGCTACACCACCACCCCCGACATGCCTGTCACCATAGACCCCTTGGCGAATGATGCTGACCCAGACAATGATATCGTGCAATTTGTGGACTGGTTAAATCAACCCGCGTTGGGCAGTTTGACCTATCTAGGTGCTGGGAAGCTGAGCTACACCCCTACCGGGGCAGCGGGCATAGATCTACTGAGGTACAATATCTCAGATGGCAAGCTGATGGCCACTGGGGTGGTCAACATCACTATAGGTAAGAGACAACGGACTCGGATGTTGTGCCTCGCTTGTGCCGATGTAGATGGTGGTGGCAGCTGCAGCGCCGCTTGTGGGCTGGGTAAGAAGTGCATGTTATTAATGCCAAGGGACAACCTTGGGGTACCATTGCTCCCAGTCCATGGTCATTAACTCCACATGTATTCCATGTGGTGACACCAAAACAATATGACACAACATTGCATTCACTTTGCTAACTTCATCTGCATATGTTTGCCGTTCAATGCTCTTGCGTCCTCTGATCTGGAATTTATAAGAACTCTGACTGCTCTGTCTCCCAACATATGAAGGCAGTCGTGACAGAACCCCTACTTGACCCTGTGCACCCCCCCCATGAAGTGCTAACATATTGCTGTCTGTTTTCCCTTGTGTTTGCCAGAACCAAATGGGGCTCTGTGAGCCCAGATGTCTGTACAGCATGCATCTGCAGTGTTGTATAATCTGCAGGCATAAGCGTGGACATCCCGCGGTTCAACCAACAGCAGGCAATCCGTCGGTCTGCCACCAGTTGTTGGGGCGAAAACAGAAAGCAAATTGATATCTATGGTGCTTGACATACATTGGACCAGTGGGCTTGAGGGATTTTGCATATGGCAGTTAAGTTTTGAAACAGTGTACTGGAGTCCAAGTCTGAGGTGTTCCGAGTACCCAATGTTTTCCAGGTGAGGCCCGGCCTGGCCTGCGTGAAGCTGGTAAGAGTGGGCAAGTTCAGTTGGCCAGTGAAGAAGTATAACATGGAAACCTGTGCTTAAGATCTTGCAGGAGGTATAACATGGAAACTGAGCTTAGGAGCTTACAGGAAGTATAACATGGAAACCTGTGCTTAGTAGCTTGCAGGAGGTATGACATGGAAAAACCTGTGCTTAGTAGCTTGCAGGAAGTATAACATGGAAACCTGTGCTTATTAGCTTGCTCACGCGGTGTCCAGCACATCACTGACCTTGTGAAAATACATGGAGAGCTGATGACCAACCATTGTTTGGTTGGTCCAAGACCAGTCTTTATGTTGAGCAGATGGCTATGCATCATTTCTGCAACTTGGAAACCTTTCCTGCGGTAGATCGCATCATATGTATGACTGTTGTTGGTGGGGGTGGGGGACACAACAGAGGGGAGGGAGCATCAGCAGGGCAGGAGCAAAAGCAAGGGGAGGTGGTGCGTGGAAGGTTGACTCAGCCTGTATAGCATGAACAGAAAATTGCGGTATGCAGGAGCCGGCTTAGAAAGTGCATATCACAAACGTTGTTGCGTGTTGAGCTGGGGTGCATGCAGGTATTGTATATGTGGGTTAAGATGCTTGTGGATTCTGGGAAAGGCTAGTTACAGATAACTGCACTTATGTTGCGTACAGCCTTTGCAGAGAATTTGGATGTGTCGTTTTTTAATGTTCGGTTATGGTGACGAGGGACACAGAAAAGTATCCCGGAAGGATGTGACCAGCGAACGCGACAGCAAACCTTGGATTAGATGATGTCATGGCTGCACTTTTGCGTACGCCTGTGTGATGCAGGGAAGTTCTACTGCCTAGAGTGGTGATGCGATGCTGCTGCCACCGCTTTGCGGCTGGCCACATCTTTTCAAGGCCTCGTTTTGCCCGTATAAGAACCGTCGAACGGTGACACCGGATCCACCCCCTGAGTGGCCTGTGCTTTGCACCCCCCCCCCCCCGAAGCTCGGGTCACTTTCGCACCCACCAGCCAAGCGATGTTGTTTTTGTTCTGTGCTTTGAGTATACTAATACCAAACCCCAGACTTAAGCTCTCAAGATACATATCTTTCCATATGTTGCGGTCCTTGGGCGAAGTTTGCTTGCAACACTTCTCGGTTTGTCAAAAATGACCATGCGAGTAGGAAAGAACAGGACGGTGTCTCTTACAGAGAGTGTACTAATACCGCACTGCGTACCAAGGCTATATATACGTAGTACATGTCAGCCATCCCCAAATCTTGCGTGCTTTCGCTTGCAGTGAGCGGCAATAGCTGTGGTCTGGGCACTGCGGTAGCAGGCGGGTATGAGGAGAAGCTCTGCTCAAATTGGTGGCAGATCTGCTCTAGAGTTGGCTTTGACTTCGATAAAGATGGAGCAACGCCCAAAGATGCAACGTGGCTGTATAAGTGTTCCATGGTCCTGCAACATGGGATGCAAAGCCCTCCCCTAGCTAAACCGGCTGGCGGACGACGGTAGACGTAGGCCTTTACCGATGTACTGCCGAAGTACCGGAATGGTCAGGCGAGAGGCTTTATTGAGACAGGAAACTTACAAGTAGAGTCTGGATATACACAGAGATATACTGTGGAAGGAACACAGTAGATAGGTACACAGCCACAGGTATACAACAAATACTCAATACAGCTTGACTGAATTGACTGAGTTAGTTGAGTTAGTTCAATGTCTCAACTCTCTCCTTTATATATGGCTGGTAACACAGCCCATATCTTCTAGAACCATCTAGAGTGGAACCTTCTCCACAGTTCCATCCATTACCAAGCCATACGTAACCAATACATCACTCTAGAACGTTCCACATGTTTCTTTCCAGAAACTTCCAGAATAGACCACTACTTTCCACACACTTCCAGACACATCTAGGCATGTCCAGACACATCCTTAAACCCTAAAACCCATAATTCAAACGTTAAACCCTAATACTAAAAACCCTAGTCCATCTGTCATCATTACATCCTGCCCCCCCTCTTTCTGGGAGCATCGCCCCCGATGCTCTAAATCAAGCCAAACTTAACTGCGGCGTCGATGCGCTTTGCGTGAGCTCTTTTGCTGGGCAGGCAATGCGCCATGATGACTAGCCTCATAGGCATCAATCAAACTCTGCTCAATATCACTAGCCGGCCGCCACATGTCATCCTCTGGACCATAGCCTTTCCAGCGGACAAGGTACTCGGTTCTGCCACGGCTGATTCTCTTATCCAGCAGAGCCTCAACCAGGTACTGCTCATCATCTGGCACAACTGGTGGTGGGTGATAGACTGTAGCATCCACATGCGTTGGGAACTCAGGGTCCTTGTGCCAGGGTTGCAGGAGGCTGACATGGAAGACAGGGTGAATCTTGAGGGATTGCGGAAGCTTCAGCTTGTAGGCAACATGACTGATAACTTTCTCCACGGTGAATGGTCCAAGGTATTTAGCTGCAAGCTTTTTGCTCATGGTGGATGGTAGTTGCAGGTTGGTAGTAGATAGACGAACTTGATCGCCAATCCGGAATGTCAGCTCCCTCCGGTGTTTGTTGGCTTGTTGAGCTTGCCTGACATGTGCCTCATGTAGCTTGGCCTTAGCATGCCGCAAGGTGTCTGCCATCTCCTGGACGAAGTCTTGTGCTTGGGGAGTCATCGCCTCATCAGTCGCCAGATCCAATGCCGTTCTGGGATTGTGGCCGTAGGTCATGAAGAATGGAGTGTAGCCGGTGCTGGGGTTGATGGAATTGTTGATGGCGAATTCAGCCAGGTCCAAATGGTCGTCCCAGTCATCTTGTCGTGGGCTGACGAAGTGCCGTAGGTACTCCTCCAAAGTCCGGTTAGCACGCTCGCTCTGGCCGTCAGTCTGTGGATGATAGGCCGTAGAGTATTTTAGCTCTGTGCCGACGACTGTAAAGAGCGCCTGCCAGAAGTGGCTTAGGAAGCGTTCGTCTCGGTCTGAGATGATGGCCTTGGGCATTCCATGGTACTTGTAGACAGTATGGCGGAAGATCTTGGCTAGCTCTGGTGCATTCACCTTCTTCGTAGTTGCTGCAAAATGCACCTGCTTGCTCAGCCGGTCCACAAAGGTGACAATGGCATCATGGCCGTGCTTGGTAGATGGTAGATCAGTGATCAGGTCCATTGTGATCTGTTCCCACTTGGTCTCCGGTGTAGGTAACGGCTGTAGCAGTCCTCCAGGAGGTAGAGTAGATGGCTTGTTGCATTGGCAAGACGGACATGCCCTGACATATATAGGCGTAGATAGTCCTAGACATATGTGGCCACCAGAATTTCTGTGCCACACGCTGCAAGGTCTTGGTGATGCCCATATGTCCACTGCTAGGCGAGTCATGGCATTCATGAATGATGCTCTTGCGGAGCTCCACATCTTTGGGTACTGCAATCCGGTCGCCAAAGTACCAGAGGCCGTTGATGTTTGTAAGCCACGGGAATGGGTTGTTGAAGTATTCATCTTGCTCATACCCATCACTGATCCGGTTAATTAGATCATCTGTAGATGCTGTAGTGATGGTGCAAAGGTCTGGACGTCGGGACAATGGGTCTGCAACGTTGTCCTTGCCCTCTTTGTAGTTGATGTCGATTCCACTGTAGTAAGACTCCAGCCATTGGCTCCACTTGGTCTGCCGCCGCGTGAGGTTCTTTTTGGATTGGAACCAGGTGTGGTTGAGATGGTCAGAATTCACCTTCAGAGTTGTTCCCTCCAGGTAGCAGCGCCACTCCGTTAGAGCCCAGAAGATACCTAGCATCTCCCGGTCGCCAGTGGGGTAATTGCGCTCCGTGTCAGTAAGCTTGCGTGAGAGGTAAGCTACTGGCTGTAGCCCACTACCTTGATTTTGAAGCAGGGTAGCTCCCAGTGCGAAGCCTGAGGCATCGGTGAAGACTTCATACGGCAGTGTTGGGTCTGGCAGAACCAACACAGGTGCTGAGGTAAGTGCCTCCTTCAGCTGATCAAAGGCCTCTTGTTCAGCAGTGCCCCAATGCCAGCGGGTCTCCTTCTTGGTGAGATTGGTGAGCGGTAGAGCCTTGTGAGCATAATGCCTGATAAAGCGACGGAAGTAGCCAGTCAGGCCAAGGAAACTGCGCACCTCCTTGACGTCCTTTGGCGTAGGCCAATCCTTCACAGCTTGAACCTTCTTGGGGTCAACCTTGACTCCATCTGTGCCCACTACATGCCCCAAGAACTCCATCTCCTGTACTCCAAATGAGCATTTGTCCAGTCCGACAAAAAGTCTGTGCTGCTCCAGGATGGTGAGCACTTTGTCCAGATGCTCCAGATGCTCCTCCTTGGTCTTGGAGTAGATGCAGATGTCATCCAGGTAGACAATCACAAATTGGTCCAGGTAGGGCCTCAGGATGTCATTCATCAGCTGCTGGAAAGTTGCAGGAGCATTAGTAAGGCCGAAAGGTAGTACTAACCACTCGTAGTGCCCATATCTTGTACGGAAAGCGGTACGTTGGATGCTCCCATCATCTTCAGCAATCCTGATCTGGTGGTAGCCCGACTGTAAGTCCAGCTTGCTGAAGTACTTGGCGCCTTGGAGACGGTCCAAAAGCTCATCGATGCGGGGTAGAGGGTATCTGTTCTTGATGGTTAGCTTGTTGAGCGCCCTGAAGTCCACACAGAAGCGTAGCTTGCCATTCTTCTTGGGTACAAACAGCACTGGTGCTCCATAAGGGCTCTGAGAAGGACGAATGAAGCCCATTTCAAGAAGGTCTGTAAGTTGACGCTTCAGCTCCTCCAATTCCAGGGGACTCATGTGGTAAATGGGAAGGTAAGGCGGCTTGGAACCAGGCTCCAGCTCAATATGATGGTCCACTGATCTCTTGGGTGGCAGGCCTTTAGGCAGCTTCTCAAAGATGGTCTTGTGCTTGTCAAGGATGCCTTGGATAGCTGACTGCCACTCCTCGTTTGATGGCGCCGAAATCTCCAGCTTGAGCCTGCTGCAGAGCGGCTATCTGCTGTTGTGCGGCCTGAAGTTGCTGGATAGCTTGCTGATGCGCTTCAGCCAAAGCCGCAAGCTGAGTATTAAGCTGTTGAACTTGTGCTTCCATGTAGAAGACTGACGTTGAAGAGAACTGACGTCGGCTCGAAGTTCAACTTGCACCGATGGATGGATGCTTCTAGTAGCGCTATCCTTAAACGCGAAACGCAGCGGTCCAAAACTTACAGGAAGGGTCGTTAAGCTCCGAAACCACGTGCAAAGCTCTCCCCTAGCTAAACCGGCTGGCGGACGACGGTAGACGTAGGCCTTTACCGATGTACTGCCGAAGTACCGGAATGGTCAGGCGAGAGGCTTTATTGAGACAGGAAACTTACAAGTAGAGTCTGGATATACACAGAGATATACTGTGGAAGGAACACAGTAGATAGGTACACAGCCACAGGTATACAACAAATACTCAATACAGCTTGACTGAATTGACTGAGTTGAGTTAGTTCAATGTCTCAACTCTCTCCTTTATATATGGCTGGTAACACAGCCCATATCTTCTAGAACCATCTAGAGTGGAACCTTCTCCACAGTTCCATCCATTACCAAGCCATACGTAACCAATACATCACTCTAGAACGTTCCACATGTTTCTTTCCAGAAACTTCCAGAATAGACCACTACTTTCCACACACTTCCAGACACATCTAGACATGTCCAGACACATCCTTAAACCCTAAAACCCATAATTCAAACGTTAAACCCTAATACTAAAAACCCTAGTCCATCTGTCATCATTACATGGGATGTTCCTTAGCTGGTACACACAAGTTCACCCAAAGGCCACAGATCGCCATCCCAGGCAGTGGATCTATTCTTACGATGTCGGAGGTACTGTTATGGTTGAGCTTTGGGCCGGATTAGGTCCCTTTGGCATATTACCTGCCCTCTACCGTAGTGCTCAGGGCACAGCTGAATCCGTTTATTACAAGCCAGGGCAATGCAAATTTCAGCTTTGATCACACTAGCGTACCATCTAAAGTTGACCCGAGCAGTTTGATGCGGGACTAAGTGGTGTAGCAGGCAATCTAGTACTGTCAAGGTCTCCGCATCGTTGAAAGTGGCGGATTGAGCTAGGCTCCAGGCCACCCGTATCCCCTGGACGTTACAAAAGCGATGCAATATACCTCTGTAAGGCGTGGCCGAAAGCGGGTGATGATCGCAGCAGCCCATGGGAAGAAAACAACATCGCTTGGCTGCCAGGGAGCACTCTCAGTGGGTAACGGAGCGAGCTTCTAAGGGGGTGGCTTTGCACTGCAGTATGAATGCAGCGGTTTGCCTCGTTACAAGGCACCCTGCGCCCTTGAACAGTGTAGTTCATAGATGGAACAATATAGCATGGATCTGGGTTGTTTGCATTCCCGCCCTCCCTCCCGTTTTATATGGCAAGGGGGGGGTGTGGTTTCTTTGTTTGGCAGACTAGTACTCTCTGAGGGCTCTGGCCCATGCCTTTGTTGCATGGACGGGTCTTTCTGGAGTCTTGTCTGGAGTCATGGACGGGTCTTTCTGGCCCTGGCACATGCTCTTTGTGTGCTCAGTTTGTAGTAGCCACTGTGGCCGTTATGCGTAGTTCTCTCTCTCTCTCACTCTCTCTCTCTCTCTCTCTCTCTCTCTCTCTGTGGCCGTTATGCCGCGTGGGTTTTACTGCAGTACTGTTGTGCTGTGTGTTGCTCAGGTTGTAGTAGCCACTGTGGCCGTTATGCCACGTGGGTGTTACTATGTACTGTTAATAGTCTGTGATAGTTCTGGAATTGCTGCTGCTCTGTGATTCTCCACATCTGGGTGAGAGTATTTTTGGCATTAAGTTGTATACAAAATTCTGGTATATATGCTGTTGCGTTGCTGTTTGTTTGCTGGATGTACCCCAAAAAATCAAAAACCCAAAAAAAAAATTAAAAAAAATTGTGTGTGCACTTTTCCAGGGCCAGTATTCTGCATCATTGTATCTGGCCCTGAGCAAGGCATTAAACTGCTTGGCTTGCTGCTGACTGGGTCAACTGGTCAGCACATGGCAAGTCGAAATGGGCTGGCCTGACATACATTGGCTAGCAAGGGATCTAGGGTGGGCTGGTGGCAGCCATGGTGTCAGTTTTGGACAGGAACTTGAGTATGCCGTTGGAGCCTAAGTTGGCTCCTTGTGGGTGGCGCTGCCCCCACCGGCGCCCCGCTTTGACGGGGCCATTTGGTAATTGGTAATTGGTAATTGGTATCTGCTTGGACATGCATGATCATGGAGTTCCAACTGGTGGATGGTGTTCAGTTTTTCTTGGTTCTATCTGTGTTAGTGGCTTTGCCACCCCTGTGGTGAGCTGTGGCACCGCACGCGTGCCGATGGGTTTGCCAATGTAAGATTCACACACGCACACACTGCAATAGTATTGCCCAGGTGGCCCCCAAACACATTCAGTGGACTCTTTGTTGTCAATAGTTGTCTTGTTTGATGGTAGGAAGGATGGATGGCATGCTTGCATGTAGTTGTGTATGCACTTGCATTTGTTTGTTATATAGTGAGCTGACAGCACATCTTTGGTTATGGTGTTTTGAGATGATGAAGTGTCTATTGGATTCTGTTTCAGAGTATGCTGAGAGGGCCTATCTATATTAGGTAAGGTCCTACTTCCTTAACGGTTGCAAGAAGGGATTTCCCCCCTTCTCTGCGTACTCTCTCTCTCTCTCTCTCTATGCTGAGAGGGTGAAATCTTTGGTCATGAGTAGGTCACTGTCAGGTCTTGAGGCTGTGGATATAAAGACTGTTTTGGGTGCCTGGGGTAGCAGATAGAAAGATTGCTGGCAAGAACTTCCTGAGGATCTGACCAAATCTGTTATGCCACCTACGATATATGGATGTCTGAGTGTATATCACAGTGTGCACCGTATGTTGCTCATGACCGGAATATTAACCCAGAGTATTTGGCTGATCTTATGAGACTCAGATTGGGATCTCATTGGTTGAGTGTTGTCTCTGGCCTTTGAAATGGTGGTACTGCACGGGCACACAGGTATTGCAGGAAATGTTTGTCGTATAGAGTTGAATGAAGATGAAAAGTATTTCACAATGAACGCCCAGCATATCAGGAGATCCGGGATGATTTTGAGGAATTGTGCGATGATTGTGAGGGTGACATGAGAAAGCTTATATGTAATCACTCAAAGCAGCAAATTTGGCAAAGTTGGTGCATAAGGTGTGTGCTTTTCGGGATGAAGATACTGAGTGGCTTTTTGATCTACAGCTATTGGTTGAAGTGGATGTTACTCCGGTTGGATTTTTGGAGGTTAATCTGGAAACCCCTTGAGCCTGGGGTTCTTTTCTCTATGCAAATGTAACTCTGAGGCATAGGCATCTTATGCTTGAACGTCATTCAAGTGCATACGTGGACTTCTGGTTTGGACCTGGACTGATGTGCATCGTGGGGCACCATGTCTCGATTGTGGCCGCCTGGCCTAGTGGGAGGAGGGGAGTGCTGGTCACGCTTTCAACAGGTTCAACAGTAACAGCGGCAGCATCAATTTACAGCGAAAATTCCGCTATCTGCATTTCATGCCCCGTTCTGTTCGTATAACCTGTTTTAGCCGCTTACTTGTGTAAATTACCTGTACTTTGTGCGTGTGCTTACTTGTCACATAGGTTCTTTTGCTTGTTCGTATAGATCAGCGTATTCAGCTTACTATGCATTCGGACTCGTTTAGATTGGGGGGAGACAGGGAAGGAAATAGATGCAACCACCAGGCATGTTTGAGTATCTAGGTTAGTGACAGATAGTACATCACATCGTGGAATGGCATGGCATGTCAGCGGCCAGGCCTGTCAGCCTGACTCAGGAGTGGAAGTGCTTTTAGATGGTGAGAGTTAGCATTGCAAGATATTTTAACCTACGGTCTGCTTGTCTCAGCCTCGCTCTCTAGAATTCGCAGCCCTCTGACTCTCTACCTCTCGCAACTACTCAGCCCACCCCACTAGGAAACTGGTTCAGAGTCATGCCCCTGGGTGATGCACGGCCCTCTGGGCTGTGCAGTGGTCTCTATTAACAAACCGTGAAAGGCAATCCCCCCCGTACATACGTCAGCCCAGACACTAGTATAAGTCATGTTAATGGATGCCACTTTACTGTATTATCACCTCCCTCACTCAGCTGTTCACCCTCATGCTTCATGCATGTACATCTAATCGGGATCGGGTAGAGTAGGACCCAGATCTTGGTACAAATCTTTCATGAACTGTGCACCGGTCAACGTTGCCACATGAAACTTTCGTTATGTGATCAACCAAATGTCCGTTTTATATCAGAAACGGACAGGCCACGGTGCCCACCTGCCCGAGTACGAGAACCCGGTTTACTTCCAGCTCGTATGGTTTGATCGATCATCGGGACGCACATAGAATGCACAATACGCTATACATACCACCACAAAGGGCTTTCTATGCTACATCTCATCCAATTATAGCAGCGTCTATTCCTTCAGTGTTGAGGAGCCCTGAGCTTTACCTCCCATCATGGACTCCCCCCCTGCATCGCACCACTGCCGTTATGCCACCAAACGACCCTGCCACCAATAAACTTTTTCCGTCCTCGAATGCCATCGGGAAGTGCGGTGCTGATGCCACCAAAAGCCTCTTCCAACAGACACCAACATACACCACCCATCCAATCACCACCCCACCCATCCTGATCAATCCCACATGATGCCCCTAAACCGTGCATGCTCACTGAATGACAGAGGAGGCGTGCATGTCTAGAATACCTAAGGAGGAGGCATGCATGCCGGCCCACACATGACATGGTAAACGATTCATCTCTGTGGCCAGGCGCCATAGCAAAATATACTGCCCGGCACCTACCACAGCAGCTCACACGGCCAGCACACCACCCATAAAACAAACAAACAAACAAAAATCTTAGGTGTGGCTGCACCATAATGAGACCAAAATCATACATTCGTATTTGGCACACCCCCCACTGACTTATGTCCTCCATTAGTAAAAGGCACTGCATACTTTGACCCAAACAAACAGACACATTAATGGAGCGGCAACCGCAAATGGGCACCAGCGACCAGACTGCTGCAAGACGAATAGTGAATAAGTACCCGGTCTCCCCATAGCCATATATAGAGTTTTAGTCCTCAACAAGACCAAAGCAGTCCCCGTCAAGTCCCCCAGCACCGGCACTCTGTCCAGGTACCCCTAATCGGTGCCCAAACCGTGCCCCCATGACGCAGATTGTGCCTTCATGATCAACCGCTCCACCTGACATAAAACCCTAGGCCATCACCACGCACTCCGCATGAGGAGCAACACCTTAGCATTAGGAGCATCATCTTATTCCTGGCAACTTGTCCCAAGTTGATTCGGCCCTATTTCTGGGCAGAAGAGGAGCTTGCCCCCAGCAACCACCGTATGCGGCACCACAACAGCTGACACAACCAAGGAGTAGCCTCCAAATGACAAGCAACCACCAAAGAGAAAACTCGCCGGAACATGCAGGACACCGGCAGTTCACCCACCCTTTACTCACCACCGCGGCATAGCTTGTCTTGCATTTCAGTCGAATGATTACTCACCACCAGCATTATCTTGCTGATGCTGGCACATGCTCATCCATGTCCACACACATTGCTCTAGCATACTAATCGCAAACAGAGAGAGCACCAGGAACCAATGGCCATTAAAAGAGCTGCCATTTCAGGTCACAGCAACCCAGACAGAACAATCGCATCATTTTGCTGTTCAAAATGCTGCCTGGCTCCAAGCTAGTTGAGTGAAGCACATGGAGGGGCACGCTTGGTGCTGTATGTGGGGTGGAGTGTGGTAATTTCAGTCAGCAGGAATCAAAGGCTAGACTTTGCATTATTGATTACGATTACGATTACGATTACATCATGGCCCCTCAAAGGGGGCGCCCGTACGGAGCCGACCTAGGCTCCATGGGCAGAAATACTGGAACCTGGTCCATCAGAAGTGAATGTCTCAGCAATATCACCTCTTGGTCCAGAAGAAAAGGTATCGAAAATACGACCTTGCCATTCATCCCCGAATAATGACAAATCAAAGTAAGGATTATAGTCCTCACATTCCTCCGACCTCCGAAATTCCATGCATTCATAAACAAACTTTGCAACTTGGAAACTTGGCTCTTGGTCCATGAACAATCTCACGTTGTCTGAATTATGCTTCATTGTACTAGAAGCTTCCTGGCAACCTCCAAACTGTGCAAACAAAACGGTATTATACTTCTCACGAATTCTATCATATGCTGGGCATTCAAAAAGAAAGTGTACCTCGTCCTCAACCACTGTGCAAGAACATTTTGAACATACCTGGCTGCCTGGCTCCAAGCTAGTTGAGTGAAGCACATGGAGGGGCACGCTTGGTGCTGTATGTGGGGTGGAGTGTGGTAATTTCAGTCAGCAGGAATCAAAGGCTAGACTTTGCATTATTGGGCACCTGGCTGCCTGGCTCCAAGCTAGTTGAGTGAAGCACATGGAGGGGCACGCTTGGTGCTGTATGTGGGGTGGAGTGTGGTAATTTCAGTCAGCAGGAATCAAAGGCTAGACTTTGCATTATTGGGCACCTGGCTGCCTGGCTCCAAGCTAGTTGAGTGAAGCACATGGAGGGGCACGCTTGGTGCTGTATGTGGGGTGGAGTGTGGTAATTTCAGTCAGCAGGAATCAAAGGCTAGACTTTGCATTATTGGGCACCTGGCTGCCTGGCTCCAAGCTAGTTGAGTGAAGCACATGGAGGGGCACGCTTGGTGCTGTATGTGGGGTGGAGTGTGGTAATTTCAGTCAGCAGGAATCAAAGGCTAGACTTTGCATTATTGGGCACCTGGCTGCCTGGCTCCAAGCTAGTTGAGTGAACAGCAGCATCATCACACCGAAATTACATGGAATGTTTCATATTTAGTTGTTGCTCCATTTCCACATTCACACCACATGGCCTTCACCTAACTCAGAGCACCACGCACACCACCTTAAAGCCCTGAGCAAGGCATAAAACTGCTTGGTTTGCTGTTGACTGGGTCAACTGGTCAGCACATGGCAAGTCGAAATGGGCTGGCCTGACATACATTGGCTAGCAAGGGATTTAGGGGGGGCTGGTGGCAGCCATTGTTTCAGCTTGGACAGGAACTTGAGTATGCCGTTGGAGCCTAAGTTGGCTCCTTGTGGGTGGCGCTGCCCCCACCGGCGCCCTGCTTTGACAGGGCCA
This sequence comes from Pseudopediastrum boryanum, assembly GCA_963556185.1. Taxonomy (NCBI): domain Eukaryota; kingdom Viridiplantae; phylum Chlorophyta; class Chlorophyceae; order Sphaeropleales; family Hydrodictyaceae; genus Pseudopediastrum; species Pseudopediastrum boryanum. The sequence goes on along the minus strand of OY744511.1, from coordinate 3,830,698 downwards.
TTTGGTAATTGGTAATTGGTAATTGGTAATTAAAGCCAGAAAACCAGACTCGCAAGGCACACTTCTTCAACCTTAATCAGCAACAAGACAAGACACTCTGCTGCATTGCTGAAATTCTCTCAGAACAATCACCGGATCCACCCCTATACATCTACCAAAAAGCCACCCTAGAACCCTTATGGCCTAAGACATGCTATGCATATCATTTACTAACCCAGTACAGAAACAGCCCCAGGGATTGAATCAGACTGTTCACACACAGATGAGGTACCCACCCAAGCCACGCCCAGGTTGGGGACACTGCATTGCAAAGCACTCGCCGACTAGAAACAGGGAAGGGCCATGCTTTTCCCTTGCTGGCAAGCAAGAAGGGAGACTGCTGCACCCGCAGAGTACCACCACCACGTGGATCCTGCAACATGGATCACTAGGCCAAAAAGAAACAGGGAAGCGTCATGTCCTTCTGTTTGCAGCACGTAAAAAGGGACACTACTGAGACATGAATACCATCACCCCTACCACCACCACCACCACCACCACCACCCTGGTTCCTGCAATTCAGTATGGGGGCCAACTAGGAACAGAGGCCTCTCATGCCCTTCTGCTTGCGCCATGCAGATAGGGACTTGAGTACAGCACCACCATCACCACCACCTGCATCCTGCAATATATATTACTAGGTCGATCCAAAACAGGGAATGAATCATACCCTCCCCTTTGCAGCAAGCAAAAATGGACACTGCTAAGACTCGAGCACCACCACCACCACTACCAACACCAACCACCTGGGTCCTGCTATATAGATCACGGGGCGGACTAAAGGTGGGGAATGGTCATGCCATTGCCTTTCTGGCGAATAAGTAAAGAGGAACACTACTGTGCCTCAGTTGCACTACTACCACCACCACCGCTGCCGGCAGGGGCACCCCAACCCCACCTGGGTCCTGCTGTTACCACCCAGCAACATTTTAGGGTTTAGTGTTTACCAACCGCACCTGGGTCCTGCTGCTACCACCACAGCATGTGCAACTGCCTTAACTGTTTCCCAAGCTTAACCCTAGGCCTCCTTTCTGCTCCTCCCAATAAACCAACAAACGTATAAGGTGTGGCAACCGCAAGAGGGCTGCTAGGTTGAAACAACCAAACACACCATTGGATGGACCCAAAGACAATGGATTCCAGACCAATGGAATGCCCAATAACAACTAGGGTATGGTGCCTGCACCTCAATGCCAGTGCTGCAAATGCAGGATGGCCCTTGATGCGCAAGCCATCAAGCGCTCGTGTCAGAATCTCAATGCCCTGCCCTCATGCCCCCAAGTTGTGCACCAACCATTTCGGAATTGCAGGCAGCCAAAGATTAGAAGAGAGCAGTAACCGCATAAGTCACCTAAACCCTAAACCATCTGCACTATATGGGGCCGTTACCACGTCCACCATTTAGACCCCCTCCACCTGCCAAAGCAAGCAACACCTCCCCCCTAACCAGCTTGGGAGAGAGGCTGCAATATATAATCCGACTGCCCTCCCCGTACCCCACCGCTCCTGTGGGCCGCCTTGCTGCTGTGCCCTTATTCTGCCAATGATCAATCCAATTGCCGCCGTCGCCGCAGTGAGTGGCTCGCCTGACAGCATTCCTGTGCAATACAACACATTACTCCTAGATACATGGCAGCCCCCCCTGTGCACCCACTCACCCCAACTCGGGTCCACCCCTTGTTGCTATTACTGTTACATTTCATGATTTGCCATGGCAAAAAGTGCCATAGGCCCCGCACCTCAAGCCATTCTGGAAAAAACAGCGAGTTAAAACAGAATACGGGAGTGTTGTCAGCATGCAACCATAATCATGCCTAAACATGAGGTCGAGCAGCTAGGTCAAAAGCACCCAAAACCTCCCATTGCTGCTACTGCTTGGTGCAATTGGGCTGCTACTGCTGTCCTCCTTGCTGCTCCACCCCGCTCGTACCGTTACTCGACGCGGTCGCCGTCGTTGTCGCTGCCGGCGCTGCGGCAGCTGCAGTCGCGGCCCCACCCCCGCCAGCCGCGTTCCCCCCACTCGGTGCCCACCGCGCTAAATGCGTCTCGATAAACTTCCGACTCTGTTGCAGCACCTGCTCCTGTCGAACCGCTGCAAGCCGCAGCTGCGAGTTCTGCGCTTCAAGTGTTTGGATGCGCGAAAGCATCGCCGCGACCTTTGCGTCCCGCTCCCGGCCGGCGGCTTGTTCCAACATCGCGTCCCGTGCCGCATCCTTCTGCCGCAGCTCCGTCTCAAGCATGAGGATGCGGTTTTTCATGGCTCCTAACTCAGCCCCTGCAGACATAAGCCTACAGAAAATGCAGCAGCAGCAATGTGATGAGTAAAACTGATCTCCTGCCCACAAATCATGCATGTGAGCGGTTGCAGGACTAACCACTCAAAGCATGAAAGAAAGAGCAGCCCATGCTCGGAGATTTCAATGAGAGGATGTGACATGTGTTAGGCGTCCTTAAATAATGCATAGATAATGATAGATCACTGCACAGCCCTCCCCTGGCGCAGCACCTGCCACATGGCTCCATCCCTGTTGCGTTCTTTTGGAGGCTTTGCATTCCTCTACCGGCCCCCCTCATGATCCCTACAACATCCCTCCCCCTCCTCCCCCCCCCCCCCCGGGGCAGCAAGCCATTGACACCCCCCACCCTCCCTCTACCCTGAAACTCGCTCCTCCCAACCCTCGCCCCACTCACTTTGTTTCTGCTGTTGCCAACTTCTCCGCCAGTGCCCTCTCCCTAGCCAGCGCTTCCTCACTCATCAAGCGTTGTGCCTCAGGGTTTAGCAGCCCCGCTGAACCCTTAGCCCCCCGTGCTGCTGCTGCCAGTGCTGTGCTGCGCCTCATGTGCTCCATTTCAGCTTGTAGGGTGGCCAAGTCGTCCTCTAACATAATGGAACGCTCATTGGCTTGGGATACCGCATCTAACTGCTCCTGGAGCTTCACCTGCAACCAGTCAAACAAACAGGGTTTAGGATTTAGGTATAGGTAATTCCGTTTTTTAGGGTTAAAAATTTGAGTTTGGGCGACCGCTCCTGGAGCTTCACCTGCAACCAGTCAACAGATAGGATTTAGGGTTTAGGTATAGGTAGCTTGGGTTTTAGGGTTCAGGGTTTTGGCTCGGGCGACGACTTCTAACTGCTCCTGGAGTTTCACCTGCAACCAGTCAACAGGTAGGATTAACAGTTTAGGTATGGATAGGTGCTTGTGCTACGTAGATGGAAACTGCGGATTTGCAAAAGAATTATTAAGGGAACAATCAACGAGAGGAAAACCTACCAACCCACTCTACCCCAGCCGCCCACCGCCCCTCCCCTCTCCCACAGAACTGCCACCTGTCCCTTCAACCACCAAGGCTACACCCCTTGCCCTCTCTATAACAGCTGATTCAAATCCATCCTTCCCATGACACAAACCCTGCTTCCAATCCAAGCGTCCACCTCATGCAATTCAATAGCCAGGAGGGCCCCCACACATAACCAACTGGGGTGTTATTTCCTCCTACCAATGACCCTCCCTGTAGGTGCTCCTTTGGTACATCCACCACACCACCCTAAACCCAACCTAGACCCCATCCCACCCTAACCCCCCCAGGATCCACCTGACCCACCCGAAACCAACCCTAAGAACCACTCCACCCAACCCTAAACCCAACTTCACCCAAGACCCCACCCCAACCTCACCCCAACCCCACCCTAAACCCCACCCCACCCAAAAGTCAACCTCACCCAAATCCCACCACCCAAAACCTCACTCGGAACCCCGCCCCACACCACCCTAACACCACCCCACCCTTCACCCCTCCCCTAAACCCCGCCCCGCCCTTGACGCCTCCCTAAACCCTAAACCCCACCTGTAGGTCCGCCACCTGCGCCCTCAACCGCGTCTCTTGCTCTGCCGATATATTATTGCCAGTCGTGGCCGCTGCTATCAACTGCTGCCGCTGCAATGCCACCTTCTTCACCACCATCTCCGCCTTAAGCAATATAGACGCCGCCGCCTCTGTCTCTTGGACTGCCATTGCTTTCACCTGCTGTAGCATCTCATTGCTCTGCTGCGCTGCTGCTACTGCTGCTGACAAGGACTGCTGCAGCTCTACAACCCGGCTGCTGAGATTTGTGAGTTCATCCTCATAGGCTGAGTTTGATTCATGCAGGGAGACCACCTGTGGACGGGAGCAGCAGCAGCAGCATGGAAATGTAAGGTGTGGTTGCACACTACGGAGCGAGGACTAAACCCTAGAGGATTGCAATGATCCTGATTATAATCCCTCTATTACTATATTATATATAATCACATTCCCCGTTTGATGTAGATAAGACACCATCTGCATACATCATAATTGCTGTAGTGACCTCATGTCTAGGCATAGGTTGTCATTGTTCTGGTTGAACGCCGAATACAACCCGTATTCATCATGTGCGGGGCCTACGACACGCTTTTACTATTGCACATCATAAAATGTGATGATACAAAAATCCCCACAAAGAGACTGGTTGGAGTCATGCATGGGTGCTGCACGGGGCAGAGGGCTGTGCAGTGGTCTCTTCTAACAGAATGTGATGATAAAATGCGATACCAAATCATGCAGAGTCTGTAGCTACATGGTAAGCAGTCCACATAGTCTGCCTTCTATAAGGAAGGGTGCATTAAGTATCAGCAGTGCATTCACATACGATGCAGATGCCATTCACCAGAGACAAGCTAGGAGGCCGACAGAGCCCTACCCTTACCTCTTTCTCCATAGCCAGCCTGGCCTTGACTGCAGCCTCCACCTGCTGCTGCGCCACCTTGAGCAGCCGTTGCGTCTCAGCGTTCTCTGCCGAACCAGGGCCGCCGCCTGCGGCCGCAAGCTTCTGCGCCGCCGATGCTGCACTCGCGGAGCTGCTACGAGCCGCTGCCGCTGCGGACTCCGCCGCTGCGAGCTTCTTCTCAAGCTGCGCGGCCTCAGCTTCCCGCCTGCTCAGAGACACCTTCAGCTGAGCTACCTCGGAGTTGAGCACGGCGGCCGAAGCGTTGGCCTCCTGTAGCTTCCGCTGTAACTCCGGCGACGACTGCGCACTAGCCGCTGCGGCCTTGGCCGCGGCCGCAGCTGTCGCCTGCACCTGCTGCAGCTGCGCTTGGGCCCCAAGCAGCTGCTTTGACAAGTCGGCGTTCACCGCTGTCGTGGCGTCGAGCTGTACCCGCACCTCCGCAAGCTTCGCGTCGCGCTCCGCGAGCTGCTTCGAAAGCTTCTGCATGCCGTCCTTGTCCTTGCTGACGTCATCCAGCGCCTGCCGGAGCGCATCAACTTCCTGCTGCAGCTCCTTCTCGCGCCCGCCGAGCTCCTTCTGCTGCATCTTCTGAGCTTCCAGGTCCGCTGCGGCGGCTGCCAGCTTGGCGAGGGCCTCCTTCTCCTTGTCCTGCGCCGATTTCAGCTGCGTTGCTAGCTGCTGCGTCCGCGCCGACTCCTCTTTGAGCTGCACCTGCACCGTAGCTAGCTGCTGCGCTGCCTCGGACAGTTTCTCCTGCACACCATCAACAAAAGGTATCAGGCACTCTCCTGCAACCTTTGCATTGATCAAGCCCAACCCATCTTGAAATCAACAGCCAACCAAAAGGGAAACAGAGACCAAAACAGAGACCCTCCTTTATGGTGCTGTGAAAGCTCGCCGACCCTGACTCATTGCTTTACAAAAAGATCGGCTATGCATCATTGCATCTTTACGCCAAAAAAAATCCAGCCAGGCTGGCCCCCCACAATCCATCAGCTTATTAGCACCCACTGTGCAGCCCATTGGAGCCCCAGCTATTTAAGAAAAGTGGCAGTCCACCCTGCCCCCGCTCTGCCCTGTGTCCAGAGCTCGCCTATCTTCGTAACATCACCGTCATTGTCCCCTGCTTTTCTTACCTGTAGCCACCTCAGAGGCAAACCACCCTGCCCGGTGGCTCCTGCTTGACACATATGCCTCAGCAATCCCCACCCCACGGCCTCCCCATTGACACCCCCGCTTTTCCCCCCAACCTGCCCATTGGCACCCCCCTCCCCCGACCTTCCCCATGCCAGCCCCTCCCCCCGCCCCCGCAGCCTCCCTATTGACCTTCCCCCCTGAAAGCCTGCCTCCCCACTGAACACCCCCGGCCGCCCCGCCCCCGGCCTCCTTACCTCCCCCCCCAACCTCCCTACCTCCCCCCCTAATGCCAACCTCCCCATCACCCTCCCCGCCCGCCTTTTCATCCTTGCCCCACCGCCCGGCCTCCCTAATCCCCTACCCAAAAGCCCGCCGTCCTCCCTATTGACCCCCCCCCCCATACCAGCCTCCCCATCCCCCCCCCTCGCCGCCCGTCCCGCCCCACCCCACCCCACCCGGCCCCCGTGCACCCCCCCCGCTACCTGTGCCTCGGCCGCCACTGCCCGGGAGTCCGTCATACTTGCCTCCCAATTGCCGCCCTGCCCACCCACCCGCCCGCCTGCCGCCCTGCCCCCCCCCCCAGCCCCCACCCCCCCAACCTGTGTCACACTGGCGTCCCAATTGCCGCCCCGCCCACCCGCCCGCCCGCCTGCCGCGCCCCCCCCCCTACCTGTGCCTCAGCCGCCACCGCCTGTGAGTCCGTCACACTAGCCTCCGCCTTGAGCTGCGTTGAGCGCAGGGCCACCACCTTCTTCCCCAGCTCATCCCTCTCTGCCTTCAGGGTCTTGTGCGCCTTCTCTGCTATGATCAAGTCCTGCTGCGCGCGGGACAGCTCCACGGACTTAGCTCCCTCACGTGTGACCGCCTCCTTCAACTCCGCCTTGATCTCTTCAAGCTCAGCAGTACGCTCCGCAAGTTGTGCCTGCAATAGATAACAACCAAACGAACCTCTTAAGTATGGAAACCTGCAAGAGGGTTGTTAGGTCGAAGCCACGAAACACAACATACAAACATACAATGGATCAGCCTTGTACGCTCTGCAAGTTGTGGCTGCAGCAAAGAAAAGAGACGAACCACACATCTAAAGCATGGAAACTGCAAGAGCGTTGCTAGGTCGAACTGACCACATACGCCATCGGACAGACCAGCTGTTCGCTCCGCAAGTTGTGCCTATAGTAAAAGCCAACATGCAAACAAATAAACATGAAAGTGTGGCGACCACAAGAGGGCTGCTAGATCCAACAAGCTCCAATACAATACAATACAATACAAGTTGCGGGACTGAAAACCCTCCCAGCACTCGCCTGCAGGCCTACTTCCAGGCCCATGGGAGATCCACCACTGATCGCAACCACTGTAATTGTACCATATCCTATCCACTTTTACGCCATTCAGCGTGCAATGCGCCCCTCACCCCGCGTGTAAGCGATTACTACTCATCACACCACATGGGTCCAAAGGCCATGGCTGCCACATAAGCAACCAGCAAAAAAATCCAACTACCATCAGCAACAGTCATCGCATGGCAAAATTGCGTTCTTTTGCACCAGCGGCCCCTTGAACGGGATGTAAATATCCAGTGACCCTTGCTTTGAGGGCCAAGTAAGCAATGACTGGGATGTAATGTAGATGGGGTAACGTTACAAGTTACAAGCCCCCCTCCCTCACCTTGACCCCCTCCAGCTCTGTTGCTACTTCCTTCTTCCCCTTGGCCATTTGTGTCATGAGCTCCGTGACCTGCATCTCCAGGCTCACCACCTGCGTCTCAGCATCACCCAACTTCTGCTCTAGGGCAAGAGCCTCCTCCTCGAGGTGCGTGTTGGCCTGGGAAGACAGAAAAACAGGGTTTAGGGTTAGGGTTTAGGGTGCCGGTTTAGGGTGCAGGTCTAGGGTTGAGAGTTTAATGTAAATAATATGACCCTCCTCCTCTAGATGTGTCCGCCTGACGGACAACGATACCAGGGTTTTGGTGGTTAGGGCTTAGGCGAAAGTTTGGGATGGCAGACATAAATACGGCAATGTAGGGTTTGGAGTTCATGCTAGAGTTCAGGAGCACATGGAGTGCCTCCTTCTTTAGGTGCATGTTGGCCTGCCCAAACACGTATTTTACCTTTATACCCTTGCACATTTCAAACCCTATAACAAGGGGTTCAGGGTTCAAGCTAGGGTTCAGGGTGTAAAATCTTGTTGAAGGCTGGCTTTTGCATGCAGTTCAGCCCCCCCCCCTTCGGCGCCCCACACACCTGAGTTTCAACTACCCATACCTCCGCACCATCCATCCCCTTTGTACCCTAGATTAGGACACCTACAAAAAGGGTGTGTGCCCTCTGTCCAGTGCCAATATCCATTCTGCATCATTGCATCTGTTGGGACTCACTTGATCATGTACTTCAAACTCGTAGAATGACGCCCAATGATGGCTGGTTCTGTTATGTGGTAGTGCTTTGCCACAAACCCTGTGGTGAACTCTGGCTTCGGCATGCGGTTTATAATTGTAAGATACACACACACACACACACACACACACACACACACAAACTGGACTCCCACCCACAACCACCCATAACCGCTCCAGCTGTCCCAAAAACATAAACCCTACCTGGATTAGCTCTATGACCTGGCTCTGGTAGTCTGCTGCACCTCATCCACCTCCTCCCCAGCCCTGAACATTTCCAACACCCGAAAACCAGACCCTTAATGCTTCCCAATCCCATACTTCCACAAACTCCAAACCCAACGCCCCAAGAATACGCAGCATTGCTTCGCACCCTACTCCCTCTTCACATTCTATCCTAGCGTTTTGACCCCTGCATTCCTATCCCCAAACCTCCCCACCCCACCCCACCCCCTGCCCCACCCCACCCCCCCTAGCGCTAGTCCAGCTAAACCCTACCTGGCTGAGCTCTATGACCTGGCTCTGGTAATCCGCCAGCAGCTGCTGCACCTCACTGAGTTTGCTGCTGTAAGTAGACTCCGCCTCCCCCAGCTTTGTGGCAGCAGCCACTTCTATTTCCTTGCGCTGCAGGGCCAATTGCTTCTCAAGATCTGCTACCTACAGTGGCAATCACAGCAGATAATAGCACAAAGGTCAGCAGCAGCAGGAGTAGCAAAAAGAGCACGATACGGAGGCGTATGGAAAGCACCAACACCGGGAGTAGGTTCCATTTCCTTGCTATGGAGGGATAATTCGCTTTTTAACATTTGCTATATTCGCTTGCTAATTTGCTATTTGCTAATTCGCTTGCTAACATTTGCAATTCCAGAAAGAAGCAGCAGCAGCAGCAGGTACATCAACAGCAGATGGCTGTGGGGCTTTGGTTGTGGGCTTACCATGACATGTAGGTTGTGTGGGCAAGAGGGCAAGATGAATGGAAGAGAGGTCACCTTGTGAGGGGAAGGGTTAGGCTTTAGGGTTTAGGGTTAGGGTTTAGGGGGCAGAGCGATAGGAGAGCGATAGCAGAGACAGCTGCCAGAAACAAAGCAGCAGCAGCAGAACAAGAAGCACCTCAAGGAGAACCAGCCACAGCAGGTTTTGTTACATCCTTGCGCAAGAAGGTTCCAATGCAGAACATCAAATCAACAACTTTCCAGATCGCAGACCTAAACGACTCATTAAACGGTTTTGAAGCATGCCTGTATTGACCAATTGATCAGACTGCAATCCATTTTCAGCTTGATGCGGATATATGAAATCTCTTTTAGGGTGCTATGGCCAAGGGAACCGATTGGAGCCACGGATGCAGAACAACAGTAGCAGGAGAAGCCAAGAGATCAATAGCCGCAGGAGTAGCAGCAATGCAGGATGCGCTCCCATTGCAGGAGCAGCAGCACAGTTACCAGGATAGCAAAAGCAACAAGAACACACCAGAAATCTCCATGAACTGTGGAGTTACTGACGGACTTGCAGCAGAAGCAACGGCCCGACTTGCAGCAACAACAGCAGCAGCAGCACACTATATCTTAACAGTAGCAGCATCATGGAAACACGATCATCATAAGCACCATCAGGAGCAGCAGCAGCAGCAGCACAGCAAGAGTAGGCAGCTAATGGCAACTGCAGGAGCCCCAGCTACAGCGCAGTGCCAGGCCCAGCAGAAATAGCAGCATTCCTTAACCATGCTGAGCCACCCGCAGCACACAGCATATCCCGCACCAAAACTCCAACCACCCAACCTTATACGCCCCTCATCTCCCCCCTTTACCTTTGCAGACATGGTGTCTAGGGCCTTCTCCTGCTCTGCAACCTTCTTCCCCGCAGCCACCGCCTCCTTCTCCTTAGCCTCCAGCGCCTCACCCTTCTCCTCAAGCGCCTTCACCATATCCGCTAACACATCCGCTGCAGCCGCCGCCGCACTGGCCGGCCCCTCCTCCGCCGCCCCCTTCTTCCCGGCCGCGGCAGGGGCCGCTTTCCCGTCGGCTTTTGCGCCGGCCGTCGCGGTCGGCCCCGCGTCCTTCTTCGACTTCGCGGCGGCTTTCGCGGCTTGAGAGGCTGCGGTCTTCAACGCTTGTACTTCTTTTGCGATGGTGTCGTACTCCTTGCGTAGCTGTCCGAGTTGGGTCTCGGCGACCTCCTTGGCGCGGGTGGCAGCGGCTGTAGCTGCTTCTGCATCTGATCTTGCAGCAGTAGCAGACTGCAATAATGGGGCCAACAAGGAGTTAATGTCAGGCAAGTAGAGAGGCTCATGGCCGGGCAAGTACAAAGCAGCTTGCAAACCTGAACGGGGGCCAAGGATTACCGGAGTACCGGGTTACCGGAGTACACTTAGAACATCTAGTTAATAATGGCACCATCTCATGCTCTGACCTAGCTACATTGTCTGCAGCCACACCTTCAATTTTTGAATTGCTTGTTTGACCCATCACTGGATAAAGTCGTATGATAACATGACATGGTCACACCCTGCCACGATCCAATAAATGCATTCATTCTCCTTCACCCTTAACCCTTAGACCACAACCATGCACAGAAACCACAACCCGGAACCCTACCTGCAGCTTCCCATCCAGCTGCTTGACCGCCTTCTGTTCTAGGCAACCACTGCCCCCCCTTCTGCCCCCTTAACCCTCTAAACCATAACGCCTTCTGCAAACCCCGTCCACCCTAAACCCAGCCTGTAGCTTCCATTCCAGCAGAAAACACCCTCTAAACCTAAACCCCACCCCACCCTAAACCCTACCTGTAGCTTCCCCTCCAGCTGCTTCGCTGCATCCCGCGTCTCCTCCAGATCTGCTGCACTTTGCGCCAGCTTCCTGGCAGCTTCATCCAATTGGCGCTGCAACCTGTCTCGTGTCTCTTCAACTTCAGCCAGGCGTGTGGTAGCATCCACCTGCTCTTGGGCCAGAGCCAGGGCTTCTTCTAACTCAGTGATGTTGGCTAAAGTGGACTCATACTCTTGAGCCTGTAACAGCAACATGCAAAAACATTTTCCATTAGGGTTTGGTGTTTGGGCTTTAGGGCAGAGCTAGGGCTTCCTCTAGCTCCGTGATGTTGGCTAAAGTGGACTCATACTCTTGAGCCTGTAACAGCAACATGCAAAAACATTTTCCATTAGGGTTTGGTGTTTGGGCTTTAGGGCAGAGCTAGGGCTTCCTCTAGCTCCGTGATGTTGGCTAAAGTGGACTCATACTCTTGAGCCTGTAACAGCAACATGCACAGACAACTAAGCATCAGGGTTTGGATTCGCTTTGCCCTTCCTCTAGCTCCATAATGTTGGATTAAGTGGACTTATACTCTTGAGCCTGTAGGAGCAACATGCAAGAATAATTTTCCGTTGGGGTTTGGGCTTTAGGGCCAAGCTAAGGCCTCCTCTAACTCAGTAATGTTGGCTAAAGTGGACTCATACTCTTGAGCCTGTAACAGCAACATGCAGGAACATCTTGTGGAGCTCTGGAGTTTGATCAGAAACCATCTTCAGGCAGAGCCTCTTTGTAGCCTCTTCAGCAAGGTAATACCAGCCCCGCCCACACCCAATAAACACAATACCAGCACCCGCCCCCACACGATGAATATCATATCAGACGCCCGTCCGGGGTATTGGTCTTATTACAATCTGTGATATGCCATAGCAAAAGTGCCATATACCCTTGAGTGGTTGAATGTGTGTCTCCTCAACTTCAACAAGACATGTAATTCAATCCACGTCATTTTGAACCCTAAAACCTAACCCATACAACCCTATACCCCTGCCCAACAGAGCCCCTCTCACTCTTTGAGCATCCACTGATTCCACTTCCCTCCCTCTGATCCTAAGTCGGGAGAAAACTTACACGGGGCACTTTATTCACAATCAGACGTGTAAACCTGTTCTTCAACTCAACACGCTAACCCCATCAACACCCTGCCCCTCCCCCTTCCCCCTTCTCACTCTTCGTGCATCCACTAATTCCAACTCCCCCTGCAGTTGCTGCAACACCTCCTCCTGATCACCAATTCTACGTTGCACCTAACCCATACGACCATAAACCCTAACCCCTAAACTACAACAGAGCCCCTCTCACCCTTTGAGCATCCACCAATCCTAATTCCCCCTGCAGTTGCTGCAGCACCTCCTCCTGATCACTAATCCACTCCTGCACTTAAAACCTAACCCCATGCAACCCTAAACCCCAACAAAGCCCTTCTCACCCTTTGTGCATCCACCAATTCCAACTCCCCCTGCAGCTGCTGCAACACCTCCTCCTGATCACTGATCCTATGTTACAACACCTCCACCTTGCCCTCCACACTCACCAAAAGCTATCGCTGTGAAAACGACCATAACCCCCCCTTTATCCCCACTGCCCCCCCCCCCCTCCCCCACCCCCAACCCCAGGCACAGAATTCCCTTGAAAAACTCACCCTTTGAGCATCCACCAATTCCAGCTCCCCCTGCAGCTGCTGCAGCACCTCCTCCTGATCACTAATCCTATGTTGCAACACCTCCGCCAGCGCAGCTTGCCTACTCAACACATCCACTTGAGCAAGAGCAGCTTGAACCACAATGTGCAAGTCCTTCAGGTCTTGCTGAGCTGCAGGGTCTAGGGGTTTAGCAGCAAGGGCAGCGGCTTTAGCGTCCGCCTGGGCCCGATACTGCGCTAGTTGGTCCGCCAGCGCCCGACTCTGCAAAACAATCAGGGCACAAGTACAAGAGAGGCTTAGGTAGGATTTAAGAGTTCTTCTTTTTGTCAATGGGTTGGCCATGAAGCCCTAAGTGTTGGGTACAGGTAACCAAAGCAAGGGAGAGGGCAGTTTGTGATATGACTAGCTATTCTGCCATACAATTTCAAAATCATCAAGTGTAAGAAGAAAGCAAGGGGGAGGGCGGCTTTTAAATTGCAATGCTGCAACAGAAAACAGCAGGATGCTGCGAACAACAGAAGCCATAAATACCACATTATGCTGCACACTAGTATCAGGACTAATAGCATTGTAAACATGGCACCCAGAGAATGCAAAACCAAACAAATTGGGTATCTACACTCCACGTAAATGACCACGTAAATGACATGTACCACAAAGACATTAGGAGTCTTGCCCAGAGGCAGAGACTGCCGGCAAAAGTAGTGAGCCATTAGGTCAGGAGTATGGCTGCTGCATGGTACGGGTACTCTTCCTCCTTGTAGTGGAAAACCAATACATGTGCCATGCATTAACCCCTGCTGGACAAGGAACACACCATATTGTTCTAAACTTACCGGTAGCAGCTAAAGTGGAAAAGACATAGACAAAAGATTGGCTCTGGCTACGTCTCTCCTGGTTGCTACCTCAAAGTACCTTGGCACACTTGACAAGGGGCATATCGTCGGGTTGTAAAGATACGCTTTTTCACAAATGACGTGACAAGGAATCGAACCTGCGTTGGGTTGGGAGTGGTGGCTCCACTTCCTCACATAGAGGCCTCCTGTCACGTGCTTACACGCTTGCCAGCCTGCTTACTGACCACTAACTACCCTAAAACCCTAAAGTGCCACCCTAAAACCCTAAACCACAACACTGAAACCAGCCCGCCACCTCCTCCTGCAGCTGTTCCCCCACACACCCCAAACGGCTAAGTACCCCCAACCCTTGAATTGCCACCATAAAACCCTAAACCACAACACACCCCAACTAAACCCTAAACCCCCTCACCTCCTCTTGCAGCTGCTCCACCCAATTAGCCAGCTCCGGGTCTGTGGCATCATCACCTGGAAGGTTAACAGGCGGAGGCGGAATACTAGCAGGCGGAACACTAGGGGGCGGAGTACTCGCAGGTGGAGTACCAGCAGGCGCCTTGGCAGAAAGTGTAACGTCGCGGTTCAGCCTCATTGCTTCTGCTAAACCTGAGCTGCCTGAAGGTGCACCAGCACCAGCAGGGGGAGGAGATCCAGCAGGGGGGCGAGGTCCAGGGCCGGGCGACACCGGGGGTAACTGCGGGAGCAGCAGCATGAGCAACAGTGGCAAACAGTGGGAAATTATTATCAGCGGCTTTCGCTGATACTTTCGCAGCAGCAGGAGCAGCAGCAGCAGCAGGTGCAGGGGGCATAGGTCCACCATCTGGAGACACAGGTGGCAACTGCAGCAGCATTGGCAACGTTGGTCTATACTTATCATTTGCAGCATTTGACGATTTGCAGCAGCAGGTACAGCAGGAGCAGGGGCAGGTGACAGGGGGGACAGTGAGCTGCTGGACATCTTACCCTTGAGAGGGCAACCATGCTGCCCCTGCTGCTGCTGCTTCTGCTAGAATGCTGCTACAAATGCTGCTGCTGCTGCTGCTATGTATGCTGCTGCTTGCATGTTACTGCTGCTGCTACCACTGCTGCTGCTGCTGCTGATTTCCTTGGTGCTGCTGCCCATGCTGCTGCTGTCATAAATCCCTGTTGCTGATGCCCATGCTAGTTCCATGCTCCTGCTGAAAGCAACGACCCTGCTGCTGCTACCCCTGATGCTGCTGCTACTCCTGCTGCTGCTGCTGCAATTGCTACAGATGCTACTGCTGCTGCTGCTTCCATCATCTCTGCTGCCCATCCTGCTGCTGCTGCTGCTGCTGCTGGTCCCCTTAATGCTGCAAACCCTCTATTCCTGTAGCTCCATCTCCACATCCCGCTACCAAGGGTTGCACCTCCTGCTGCTCTCCCTTGCTCATTCCCCCACACGTCCCAAACCCATGGAAAGCAAGACTTGCTGCAACTGCTGCTGACAGGTACTGCAGCCAAGGGAAGGCTCCAGAGGAGACCATCAACATTTTGCTGCTGCTGTTCCTGCTGCTGCTGCTCCTTCTGCTGCTGTTGTTGCTGCTGCCGAGGGCTTGCTGCTGCTACTGCTAAGCTGCTTGTCATCTGCTGCCGCTGCCGCTGCTGCTGTTGCAACACTGCTGCTGGTGGCCCTGCCACAGCCACTGCAAACTCCCTCAAGCTGCTGCCACTCGGCACTGCCCCCCTCGCTGCTGCCAGTCAACGTAGCTCGCAACTGCTTGCAACTGCCCTCAGCTTTTATTGCTATCCCTCTTCCTCCTCCTCCTCTGCTGCTGCTGTGTCTCTGCTGCATTTTCCCTGGTGCTACCCCTGCCCTTGGCCTATTACCCCCCAACCACCACCAGGCGTGCAACATCATCCCAGTGCAGCTCTTTACTACCAAACCCTCTGCTCCTGCTTCCATGTGCAACTGCTCATCAAGATCTGTTGGCGCTGCTGCTGCTGCTGCTGTTGTTGCACCTGCCGCTGCTCGTAATGCTCTGCTGCTGCTGCTGCTGCAGCTGTTGTTGCTGCTTCTGTCCAGCTGCTGATCTATCTCCTGCACTCCCATTGCCACTGCTTGCTTGTAGCCTCCCCTCCTTGCTCGGGCACCCTAAACTTGCACTTCTGCCCATGTGCCTTCGCTCTGCCCCGCGAGCTACACTCGCAACCCTACCTGCTTGCTGTTGCCTTTTGGTTGTACCTTCTCGCCTAGTAGGACATCTCCTAGCTCAAGGTTCGCCGTTTTCTCCTTGTTACTCTGCAAGGAAACAGAAAGGCATCAAGCAGTGAGCGATGGTTTTGTACGCACATTATGCCAGCCCTTCCTTTCTGTAGTGTAACATGTATGCTGGTGGAGAGCAAAAGGGTACAATCGTGGGCTGCTATGAGTCGTACAAAAGGCTGGGCATGGCAGGGGTGATGTGAGGTGACCTGATTTGCGGAGCCATGTGTGCATGTCCGTGCGCTATGCAGCATCAGCGACAAAAAGCAATGATCACATCTCCCTGTTCAGAAGCATGGTACTCCTAGACTGCTTAAAAAGCTAAAGATTTCTGAATGTCGTGTGGTGTAGAGTGGTTTGATTTTTGAAATTGAAGTGTTTGCTCATTACCATTCTCTTAGCGTTCAGTAGACCAACACCAGGTGCTTCGTGCAAGGAGTGCACCAAGGACAGAAAGTTCTAGACCTCCATATAAAGAGAAACAAATACAGAAAAGACATATGTAGACGGGACAAAAGAATGCAGCACATATTAGCTCTCCGTAAAGCTACTCCCTAATGCGTATGATCAGACAGGATGGAATGGACGTGCTCTTGACGATCCGTATGTTAATTATGTTAATGCAGCGGCCTATGAGAGGTCCGTCCTAGGGTGGCGGGCTAAGCGACTGCGACTCACCGTGGAGTCGGCTGCACCACCTTTGCCTGCGTAAGAAGCTGCTATTAGTGTCTTCGCTCGACAGGGGGGAAGAGCCGGTGTATCCGCTGCACAGCGAACGTACCTGACAGGGCTTGCGCATGTTGTAAGTGGTTGGGCACTCTGCGTCGATGGACACCAGCATGCTGCAACTTGCTAGATGAGGGATACGACAAATTTGGTTTACGAGATATCAAACGGGCATTGCTGCCAATGGACGCGTATGTCCCGGGCTTGCCAAGGCCCCCTCCAACGGAGTGCATCCTCCCGGCTGCTTGACACTGATAAGGATATGGCGGAGACCGCAGCTAGGTCACGCAGCAACCATGTTAACACGGATTACACGCCTTGCAGCTATATTGAGCACTGCAAGGCCCGGGAAAGTGGCAATCGCTATCTGTCGCAAGCTCCGATGCACCCAGGGTCACTGACACTAGTCGCGGTAGCGTCTACAGGTCAAGAACGTTACACCACTATTGACGTGTCTAGAAATCGGATACTAGAGATTTTTCCCCCTGGTAGTGCCTCTACTGCCTCAACACTTAGTGACTCGGGTGACCCTCGCTCCGTTGTTGAGTTCAAGGGGCTAAAGTCAGTGGGAATTTCTCTCTGCAGGCAACGCCCCAGGGAAAATCACGAATCTGAGAGCTCTGTCGACATCACGCCCCTATGTTCTGCTTGCGGGGATGGTAACATGCTCCGTGAAGGAGACCCGGGCAGTCACAAACTGACCTAGCTCTGCATTGTATTACAGGAGAGGCCCGTTAATCTTTGCGCTAGTGGAAGCGTGTCACCAGTCCCCCATCTGAATTGGGTGGATTCAGAGCTGTAGCTTGACCACAATTGACCATAGATAGGTATACCTGCTAGTTGCTGTCATGCAGTCCCTGCAGCAGTTCGGGTTGCCCAGAGCACTACCCAAGTCAGTTTGCAATCACCGCCCAATCCAGTCCGCCCAACTGTCATTAGTAGCTGGCTATAACAAGCGCCGGAGCCAATGCAAGGTGCGGTCGAGCCCCGGTGCTGCTTCTTCCTTCATGATCTGGGAGACTGACCGGTGCAGCTCATTAGCGCAACTTGCCGTAGCCGCTATCCAGGATTCACTGCAGATCTGCAGAACTCAGCTGGGTTAAAACCCGATTAAACCCCGCCGCATGCTTCACGCCCATGTTGCTTACCGGTTGTCTTACACTGTGTCATAACCCTTCCCCTGCCTTCCTAACCCACAGGCAGCCGAAGTCGAGGCTCCCACTCAGATCCGCGAGCTTACCGAGCAGCTGCAGGCCCTACGGAAGGAAAACGAGCGGTTAAAGCAGGAGTTACTCAAGCTTCAAGCAGTTAAACCACAAGCAGCAGCAGTAAGCTCAGCAGCAGCAGCAGCAGCAGATGCAGAGGCACTTGTAGCAGCCCCTACAACTGCTCCTGCAACCGCCCCTGCAGCTGTGCCAGATCCAGGGTCCAAAGCATTCCTGGTAAGGCCTCCATCCCCCTTCCCCTCGCCCCTCTCCTCCCTCCCCTTCCCTCCGCCCCTCTCTTCCCTCCCCTTCCCTCCGCCCCTCTCCTCCCTCCCCTCCCCCGCCCCTAGCCCTCCCTCCCCTTCCCTCCCTTCCCGCTCCCCCTCCTCGCCCCCTCCTCTTTCCCTCCCCCTCCCCCTCCCCCTCCCCTGTCCCCCCCCCCTTATCCTCCCTCCCCTCCCTCCCCTCCCCCTCCCTCCCCTCCCCCTCCCTCCCCTCCCCCTCCCCCTCCCCTCCCCCTCCCCCCTCCCTCCCCTCCCCCCTTTCACAATATGCCATAGAAAAAAGTGCCATAGGCCCGCGACTCAAGCAATCATTAAGATAGCGGTGTGGACCAGAATACGGTTTGTCCTTGGCATGCAATCTGAATTGATGACAACATATTGCTTAGTCCTTCGACATGAGGTCCAGCAGCTAGGTCAATAGACTCTGTGGTCGCAT
This sequence comes from Pseudopediastrum boryanum, assembly GCA_963556185.1. NCBI lineage: Eukaryota > Viridiplantae > Chlorophyta > Chlorophyceae > Sphaeropleales > Hydrodictyaceae > Pseudopediastrum > Pseudopediastrum boryanum. The sequence goes on along the minus strand of OY744511.1, from coordinate 3,812,208 downwards.
AGTAAGGCCAGCGGTCAAGAAGGGGTCCTTGGCAGGGCTCCTGATGTCCCTATTACATTTCATGATGTGCCATAGCAAAAAGTGCCATAGGCCCCGCACCTCCGGCCATCACAAGAAAAACAGCGATGGATGATATGGCCGTATGAAGCCCCTGGCCCTGGAATGTTTTACACCTGGCATGCAGTGGGTGATGCACCTTGAAAGGTGGTGCAGTTATGCCCTGTTAGCTATGTGAACCCATTATGTTCCACCTCGCTGTTCTTTGTGACAGCTTGAGGTGCGGGGCCTATGGCACTTATTGCTATGGCAAATCATGAAATGTAATAATAATATGTGCGGGAGCTTGAGGTGTGAAGCAATGGAAGTACTTCATGGCATCTCATGAATTCCGAAGCCATTCCCAGACAGGATGGCACCGTCCTGTGGCAAAGCAGAATTTGGACAGCTAACATGGTTCTCTCCAACCCCTGCTGTTCTCCTGTTCACTGCTCCTTCCCGTAGAAAATGCTGGAGAAGGGGGTGAACTGGCCCACGCCTTCCACGCAGTTTTGGAAGGAGTCCCCTCGCCTCACCCAAATGCCCCTGGATATAGGGCGAGGCCAGCTCGTCATACCCCCCAAGGACTCGCGCCCTCTGGACATTGTACACTTCACAGCCGAGCTCGCGCCCATAGCCAAGGTAATGGCTTGGATTGAATTAATTTTCTTTTTTTGTATCCCTTTCCTTTTTCTTTTTTCGGCTAAGAGGCCTTTCCTTCATCAAAAGACATTTCCCTTTTCCCCTGGGCTGAGAAAGCGTACAAGGAGACAGAGTCTCTGTATGTCCAGCCCATTTGTGGGGGCGTCATGTCCTTCTATTTGTGGGGGTGTGTCATGTCCTTCTATTTGCTGCACCTGCTGGGTCCCTGCGCCGCAGCTAACATGCTTTTTTTCGTGACAATTCTTGGTAAGAAGCTGTTTTTGATGTGACTGCGCCATCAGTCAGTCCAATCTCGTATTATCGATGCGAACTCATTTCAGCAGTGAAGCGGGGCAAAGGAAGCGGGGTGGTCGAATAAATGCAAGAGCTGAACCACAATTTGGGGGAAGATCTGGGTGGTCGCAGATTGGGTTCTGTCTCTGCTTTTTTATATTAAATATACTGAATGTGATCATAGGTTGTAGTTGATGGCAAAGGGTACCTCAAGTTGCTTAGCACAGCCCGAAACCTGTGCAGTGATCTATCTCATATATGATATTACTCACCCCACCCTACTAAGAAACTGGTTGGAGTCATGCTTGGGTGCTGCATGGCCCAGAGGGCTGTGCAGTAGTCTCTCTTAACATGTATGATAGCAGCCTGCCCGTGTAAGGTGAAGCCTGGCACACCCCTGTTGACAGCCTGTTAAGACATATACAAGAGGCACCACAGGACGGAAGAAGCAATCAATCAATCAAAACGCAAAACCAGCTATGCCAAAAGGTCACTCAAGACCAAGCAGCACACGACCCCTGATGAACTGGAGTCACACAACCCCATGCCGGCCAACCATATGGCCTCCCCTCATACAGGCAAACCACAAGCCACATAAAACAGAGAAGAATGAGCTCATGGTAATCTCTACTTGTGGATGGTCCCTGGGTGACATAGTGCTTTGCAATGGGCTCAATATTGTCACTGTCAGTAAAGGTAACTCAAGAAGATAAACAAGAATATAACATACATTGTCGCCCCGTGCAGGTGGGAGGTATGTGGGCAAACATAGTGCCGGGCTTACCTTTTGTAATTAAATGCATCATTGTCACTGCCAGTTATGGCAACTTTAAGTGATATGAAGAAAGTGATGGTATCAAATCATGTCACTCGTGCAGGTGGGAGGTTTGGGTGACGTAGTGACGGGCCTGGCGCGCACCTGCCTGGCTCGTGGTCACCGGGTGACTGTGATGATGCCCTTTTACGAGTGCTTGCCTCAGGACCAAATAGACAACCTCAAGCATGAGATGGACATTGACGTGCCCAAGGGATTTGTGTGGGATGGAGTCATGCAGGTAGGGAATAGAAAGCTATCGCATGATATTGTGCTTGATTACCTTGGATTATTTTTGATTACTTTTGATTACCTTTGATTACCTTTGACCACTTGCACCAACCTCCAGGTGATATCATAGGTAGTGAAGATACTACTCGGACAGGGATGCAGCAGACCCTGCTATTCTTGTCTGCGTCCTCTGCTGCTTTGATTACCTGTACCAATCTCTAGGGATGCAGTAGAGGGAGAGGTAAAGCAGCAGCCAGGGGCACGGCATGGCACACAACAAGAGCTTACCTTGTGGGATGGGGTTTAGGGTTTAGGCTTAGGGTTTAGGGTGTTTGTTAGTTCGGGTCTAACTGAAGGCAGGCTGGCGAATCCTGGCCTGAACGAAGTGGTTGTTGCTCTTTTGCAGAACGGCAGTTTGAAGACAAGCGTGTTCCGTGGGGTGATAGGTGGCATCCCGGTGGTGATGGTGCGCCCTGCTGATTGGAACACATGTAACTTGTTCAGGGGGACCCGGATCTACGGAGGTAGCTACAATGAGATGGAGTCATACCTATACTTCTGCAGGTAAGCATGGTGGGGGGGGGGGGGTTATTGTTTTGCGAGTGGGTGGGGCGCTCAGGGGGCTTAGAGCTATACTTCTGCAGGTGTGGGGTTTGGAGTGGGATTGGTGGGGTGGCAATGAGGGAAGAAGGGGATTGCATATGAGGGGTGGGGAAGAAGGGAGCTAATAATAGTGAGGGGTTAAGGGTGGCCCCTTGCAACCAAAGTTAAGATCAGAGAGATGATACCAAGTATTAGGTCCATTCATCTTGCTATTGTGTGGGCCAGCAGTTCAGACCTCCCAAAGAAAGGCTGAATTTTTGAAGCACTCTGAGGTCGTTTTTTTACCCCTTTTTTCACAGGGCCTCCCTGGAGTACCTCCGCTGCATTGACGAGCAGCCTCCTTTGAAATTGCATTTAAACTCAAAAAAGATGATACTAAGCATAAGCATCATCAATGTTGCTAATGTTCCGGCCAGCCAGCAATACAGACATAAGGGCCCTGAATCTTTGAAGCTTGTCAAGCTGTCGTGCTTATGCAACACCGCTGTCTATCTGTCTCCATAAGTAGCTGAGCACTGACAACCACACAAGCAAGCTTTCCTCCCCTTTCCTTCCCGCGGGGCCTCCCTGGAGAACCTCCGATGCAGCAACCAGCAGCCGCAGATCCTTGCTTCTGCATGTGCATGGGCCAGCCAGCAAGAGAGCAAACATGCAGACGCGTTGATACTATTGAACTGTCTTGCAAGTTCGTAAGAAGGTTGTGTTCTTCTCCCTCCTTGTTTTCAGGGCCTCCCTGGAGTACCTCCGTTGCAGCAACCAGCAGCCGCACATCTTGCATGTCCATGAGTGGCAGACCTGTGCTGCTGCTATGTTGTACTGGGAGGTGTATAGCCAGGAGGGGTTGTACCGCCCTCGTGTAGTGCTCACCATACACAACCTGGATAACACGGGGGAGTGCAGGCAGGACGAGTTTGCTTACACAGGTAACATCAAAGCCGAAATTGGTTACTTCATTAGTACATTGAATCACATTACATGGAAATGGTATGCTGTAGGACAACCGTCATAGGCCCAGCATTTCAGCTGTCCTCAAATCAGCAAAATAGGGCCGTTACTATGTGGAGTCGGTAAGATGGGTCTTTGATGCTTCAGATGGTAATGTCCCCTTTTGCAACAATGTGCAGATAGTCAGGTGTGTTGCTCAGAGATTTGGTAAAGGCATGAAGGTAGGAGAGGGTGCGAAGGAAAAGCCAGGGTCCAGTCATGCATGGTGGAAAGAGCAGTATGCACCAAATAAAGCGAGCTGTGACCAAGGCTGACGTACACATCCCAAGGCGGGACACTTCCTCTAGCTACGACTGCAGCAGGGCATCTGTGCACTGTAGATAGGGATGCTGATATGATCACGGTGCAAAGCCTGGGGTTTCGGGTCCTCACCAGGCCGGCACAGTGGGCACACAAAATTCAGCAATCTGTCTGGGGCAGGGCTCCTCTTTGCTCACAAGGAGTGCACCGTCAACAAGAGGCCAGGCAGGGTAGATAAATAATATGTACACGGTGGTCCCTTGAATCTCCTGGCGTCTTTGTATTGAACGTAAATGCACACTATTTTGTCAATCTGTACACACGCCACTGCTACTTGTTGCAGGTGTTCCTGGTGAGATGTTTGCAACAATAGAGCGGGCCCTGGATGAGCGTACCATTGGACATAACCCTGAGCGCCTCAACCTCATGAAGGTAAGGGGGGTGGTGGTCTCAGTTATATGCTCTTAGCTCGTATGTGCCGTGCCAGCCTGTCATGAACCCTGCGTTTGTCGCATAGCCTGCACCCCTGTTTTTTGCCTGTACAACCCTCAAGGTAAGGCTCCTGGGGTTTAGTGCATCTAGGGCTTTGGGGTATGGGGAGCAGTTAGAGTTACTGTAATTCCCAAAGAAAAGACATCTGACTGCATCACCACGAACACACATCGCTGGTGGTTAGGCCAGCGAGTTGAATGTGTGATGTGTCCCTTGGAGATTGGGTACAGGTAGTCAAAGCAGGGTAGAGTGATGCGACAAGAAAAGCAGGGTCTGTCATGTAGTGCTGGAACGAATAAAGCAGGGTGCAGCAAAGACAGCAGGTTGCAACCACCAGCCCAAACCTAGGTCTTGTCCCTGGACAGGCCATAGCAATTTCAAAAGCCTAATCAGGGGCCAGAACAATCTCAGGACATGGTTCATGTTTTATGTTTGAACCCAGTGTGTACCAGGTCTTCTGTACAATGCATGTCACGTTAAAGCAGGCTGCTAATTTAACCCCTTGAAAACAGAGCATGTTCTTCGAGGAACTCCTTCTTCTACGTAGCCATCCTTGCTAATTTGCTCTCTCCTGCTCGGTGTCCTGTTCATGCTTGCTTATCGGCTCCTCTGGAGGGCGGCATCGTGTACAGCCACGCCGTCACCACAGTGTCACCTAGTTACGCCAAGTAAATCCCTCTGCATGTGTTTTGGGGTCTTTGCAGGACGGCATGGGGTATGCTAATGCGGTCACCACAGTGTCACCTAGTTACGCCAAGTAAATCCCTCTGCATGTGTTTTGGGGTCTTTGCAGGGCGGCATGGGGTATGCTAATGCGGTCACCACAGTGTCACCTAGTTACGCCAAGTAAATGCCTCTGCTTGTGTTTTGGATCTCTTGCAGGGCGGCATGGGGTATGCTAATGCGGTCACCACAGTGTCACCTAGTTACGCCAAGTAAATCCCTCTGCATGCGTTTTGGGGTCTTTGCAGGGCGGCATGGTGTATGCTAATGCGGTCACCACAGTGTCACCTAGTTACGCCAATGACGTGCTGAGTGGGAGTGCCTCAGGCTTCCTCAGGAACACCATCACTCGCCCCGAGGTGAAGGCCAAAGTACGAGGGATTTTGAATGGGATTGACACTGTGGAGTGGAACCCGGCAGAAGACGAAATGTTGCCTGCAAACTTCAATGCGCAATTCCCAGATGGAAAGGCTGTGTGTAAGAGGTACCTGCAGAAGGTGGGTTGGAAACTATCTATAACAGCAAGACCCCTTGTACCTGAACATGGTTTTTTAAAGTTGCCAGCTGGCCAGTCCTCCGACACTATATAACAAAAACAGTAACACTGCTGCAGAGCGGTGCAGAATACATTCGCTGGCTTGCTAAATCTATAATGCAAAGCTAAGCAAATGAGGCAAGGGGTTGGGCCACCGCTGAAACTTATCTTCTGGGTCCTGCTGCGGCTGCCTGGGTGGGGGGATTCAGGGGGTAGATGGTTCTAGGTGGGGAGGTGGTGTGTAAGAGTTACCTGCAGAAGGTGGTTTTGGGAGGGGGGCAGATGGTGTGTAAGAGGTACCTGCAGAGAATGGGTTATGAAAAGGGGGTTTAACTGGACTAGTTGGGGAAGGCGGTGTGTGAGATGTGCCTGCTGAAGGTGGATTTGACGGGGTGGGGGGGGGGGGATGGTTTTAGGATTTGTGTGTGAATGGTATGTGCAGAGGGTGGGTTCTGCTGCGGCGAGGGGGACAGGGGTGGGGCAGGGGGTGGATAATTGTTTATGTCCCGAGGGGGGGGGGGGGGCGCGGAGGTACCTGCAGAAAAGTGGGTTCTGGCTGCGGTGGGGAGGACGGGGGTGGGGCAGGGGATAAACAGTTCAGGGGGGAGGCGGTGTGTAAGAAGTACCTGCTTTAGAAACTAGGTTAGAGCAAAGAATGACATTACATGCAGGAATTGGTGAAGCATGTAGTTGTTTTGACATTGGGTTTTGCCATTGGGTCCTTTGGAATTGAACTTCTTCAGAGCCCACCTAACCTTATCTTGTCCTGTGTCCAGCAAACAATCTTTAGCACAGGAAGTGACGTTACAGCTAAACTACCAACAAGAGTGTATCATTCTAAAAGATAAGCAGCACGCATTTTGCGTGGTCGAGAACCTCCTAAGCCAATGAGTAAAGACATCCTGGTTCTGGCCCTTGTCCTGGTCCGAGGGTTTAAAGGGGCGGGGTAGGGGAGGTAAATGGTTCGGGGAGGAAGGCAGTATGTAAGGGGTACCTGCAGAAGGCAGTGTTTGGAGGTACATCGTGTAGGGGACAACGGTGCGTACGAGGTATTCACAGAAGGTGGGTTTTGGAGGGGGTGGGAGGGGGTTTGGATGGTTTTAGGGGCAAAGGGTTGTGTAAGACGTACCTGCAGAAGGTGGGTTAAGGCCAACTAAAAAAAGGCAGGGGGGGGGGGGTGTATGGGGGGAAGCGGTGTATAAGAGTTACCTGCCAAAGGTAATGCTGGGAGGGGGAATGGTCAATGGTGGAAAGGAGGGTCTCCATCTTATTGGGGAGGAGGGTAGATGGTTTGGGGGGAACCTCAGTAAGGGTGAGGGAGATGAAATGGTTGAAGGGGAGTTCCAGGCAGGGGATGGGTGGATTTTAATGGAACACGCTTTTGGGACTATGGCTGGGGGGAGATGGGTGAACGGTTTAGGGGGGAGCCCGGGCAAGGGGTGGGTGGGGCGCGCACGGCAGCAGCACATCAGTTAGGGTTTAGGGTTAGTTAGGGCTTAGGGCTCTTCCTGCCCTTCTTCTCCTCCATCTTCAACTGCCTGTGCTGCTTTCTGACTTTGCTTTTTGGACTTGTGTGCTTGTGTGTCACAGGGTTTAGGGCTGGATGACTCACCAGATAAACCCTTGGTGGCAGTGATCACCCGTCTAGTGCCACAGAAGGGTATCCACCTCATCAAGGCGGCCATGTACAGGTGGGCGTCCAGATTGTACAAAGAGAGAGAGAGAGAGAGAGAGCTATGCCAGGATGGGCTTGAAACGCATGAATAAGTGCAAGAGCTAAACCACATACGGAAGGCGAAAGCGAGACCGAATCGTCGTACCTGAATGCCGCCTTCAAAAGTTGCCAGCTGGCCAAGCCTCCGACACCACGTAACCATCACTCAAAAGCAGTCGCCGAACTCTATTACATTCTCCAGCATACTAAACCCAGAATGCAATGCTAAGCTTATGAGACAGAGGGTGAAATAGCCTGTTTGCGTGGGGTTGGGGAGGGGCCTCTTATTCAGGGACATTCCAACCCCTGTTATTTGGATGAGGGAGTGAGGGGGGGGGGGGGGTGGCGTCGGCCAAATCCATGTTGTACAGTCAAAGTGTTAGAGCTTGAAGTGATGGCCAACACACAGCCATAGCAAGGGATCTAACATCAGGCTAGTGGCCTTTCTTGGGGGACTTGGTACCAGTTTTGCTTCACACTAAACCCTCATCATTTCACTTCCAGGTTAGAGCCTATGCTATGCCAATTGTTGTTACATCACTCCCCCCTGCTTCTTTCCTCACTTGTCCCCAAGTACGACGATTCTGTCTCGCTATCGCCTGTGGTGTTACGCTTTAGCTCTTGCATTTAACTGGCCTTTTCAACTCCAGGTAGTGTTCAGGATAAGCCTGTCAGTGATTTAGGACTGGTTCACTTGTATGAGAGGGTATCTTCTTAACTGCATGTCGTTGTTCCACCTCGGTGCTTTCATGTGAGCTTGAGGTGCGTGGCTTATGGCACTGTTTGGCGCGAGTGCTTTTGCTTAGCTGTTCTTGCCTGTTGCTAAACTGCTGCTATTGCTGCTTGCCCACTAGGGGGAGGGGGGGGGCCCTAAAGATCTGGCTATACAAAATCCTTGGATTAAAATCAAATTAAATCAAAATATTAGCGTATGCTTATGCTGCTATTTAAATCTATAGTTATAGTTTTTGTACAAAATAATTTTTTTAAATGAAAATTTCCATAAAAATAAATGTGCAATAAATTATATATTTTCTATAAATATATAAAAATACAACTACAAGGAAAAAGGCAGCAAAACTAGATAGGAATTCCCGACTCCCACGCCCTGCGAGACACACATATGCTGCATCTGAAGCTGTTGCTGCTGCTGCTACGCAGGACGCTTGAGAAGGGTGGCCAGTTTGTGCTGCTGGGTAGTGGTCACTGTGAAGGCGACTTCAAGGCACTGGCTAATGGAGACTTCAAGGACAGCAAGGACTGCAGGTAAGGGACACATTTATATAACATAAAATATATAATAAAATAAATGTTTTTAATATAGAAAATAATAAATCTGCATTTTAAGGCACTGGCTAATGGAGACCTCAAGGACAGCAAGGACTGCAGGTAAGGGGCCGCATAGTATGAAGGTTGATAGTAATGGCAACCTTACAAGTGTAGGTACAGCGTGGCCTCCCGTAGGTATTGTGAGAGTGTAGATTCCTCTAGCTTGCTGCTGGCTGACTGCTACTTCTGCTGCTGACTGTGACAACTCTGGTGCGCAGCTGCTTGCCCTAAATTTTAGATTCTAGCGTGTAGCGATTTGCTTTTATTGTTTGTTTAGCGATTAATTTTTTTATATAATTTTTTAATATTTTCTGTATTTGTTTTCAATATTCTATAATTTGTTTTTTTTCAGCCCGCTGCAGGTCGTTATCGCGGATTGTGAGGGCTCTGGCATAGCACGTCACTGATAGTTGATCGATCATTAATACGGATGATGAGCATTGACCATGGACATTGATTCTTACATGGATCATTTGTATTGATTATGGACATTGATCATTTATAGGGATCATGGACATTGATCGTTTATAGGGATCATGGACAATGATCATTTATAGGGATCATGGACAATGATCATTTATAGGGATCATTTGTATTGATCATGGACATTGATCATTTATAGGGATCATTTGTATTGATCATGGACATTGATTGTTTATATTGAACATGTATATTACATGTATGCTGACTTCCCTGTTCCATGCAGGCTGTTGATCATGTACAGTGATGCTCTGGCCCATCAGATATACGCTGCAGCAGATATCGTGCTGGTGCCTTCTATGTTTGAACCATGCGGCCTCACACAGATGATTGGACTCAGGTAGGAAGGGGGGGAAGGGTGGGCTGGTTGTGGAACGACGTGCCGTGGAGGGGGGGGGGCGGTGAGGGGGAGGGAGAATAACGGGAGAACGCGGGGGCGGGGTGAGGGGAGACAGTGGGAAGGGGCCGCGGGACTGGTTGGAAGCAGGGGGCGCAGGGGGGGGGGGCGCAGGGGGGGGGGTTGATCGGAGGGGAAGGTCGGGCTTGGGTGTGGGTGGCCAGAAGGAAGGAGGCAGGGAGATGTGGGCGAGGGGAGGGCAGGTGGCATTGGTGTGAGGGCAGGTGGCATTGGTATCAGATATACGCTGCAGCAGATATCGTGCTGGTGCCTTCCATGTTTGAACCATGCGGCCTCACACAGATGATTGGACTCAGGTGGGAAGGGGGAGATTGCAACTTGAGATTGGAGAGAGGGAAGAACGGAGGGAGAGAGGGGAGACCTTAAAAGGAGGGGAAGATGAGGTTTGGGTGCGGGTGGAACAGAGGGAAGGGGGATGAAGGGGCCAAGGGAATGCTATATGGCGGTACTGTGGGTCTGATATCAGATGGTGTGCTGGTGTCTTCCATGTTTGAACCATGCGGCCTTACACAGATGATTGGACTCAGGTGGGAAGGGGGGGGGGGGTGGTGAGGTGGGACGGAGGGAGGGGGGGCCCTTGAAAGGAGGGGGGATTAGGTTTGAGTTTGAGGTTTAGGTTGAAAGAGGTGAAAGAGGCAGGAGGAGGTCTGAGGGGGTGTTGCAAGAGAGGGAGTGGAGATGGGGTTGGGGCAGGCGAAGGTGTGGTGCTGTACCTGTAATTCTTAAGGGAAATGGCATTCTTAGCAGTGTCACTCGAGTGATTAACACAGTGTGTGAGCTGACTTGACAAACCACTTTGTTGTTGCTATGTAGGTATGGTGCTGATATTGCAAGTCTGAAGGGAACTGGCATTTTTAGCAGTGTCTCTTGAGTGACTTCATGATTTTGTGAGCTGACTTGACCAGACGCTTCTGTTGTTGCTGTGTAGGTATGGTGCTGTCCCAGTGGTGCGGCGGACTGGTGGTCTGGCTGATACAGTACGAGATGTGGATGCACATAAAGCTGGGGAGGGCAACGGATACACATTTGATGGTGAGCCTCAGGGAGGGGTTTACCAGCATGGCGTACTGCCTTACGTTCACCACGTACATGTTGTGTATCAATCAATCAATCAAAACGCAAGACCAGCTATGCCAATGGCCAAACAAACCTAGGCCATAAACACAAGGCTCCTGATCACATGTTGTGTAGTGGCTTCTTATTGTGCGGGGCACTGACTTCTGCAGCAGCTGGCTGATGCTCTGCCTTACTGTGTAAAGAACTTGAGGCAGGTCAAAAAAGGGTACCCAGAATTAATTTTCACTGCATGCTGCTTTCCTACATGAAGTGCATGAGATGAGAGCAGCTGGTTGATGCTCTGCCTGTTCTCACCAATCATCTTTCGTATTTTGTCGTCTCGCCGAGGATGGATAAACCAAGCAATGATGCGTGGACACCCCTGGTCCTGCAGGAGGTGATAAGGGCAGCCTGTTTGGTGCCTTGACACAATATCAGGTTCCGATCAGCACGTCTTGATTAGTCATATTAGTCATATAGTTCCTGGCTTGATTACCTGTACCCAATCTTTGAGTTTCTGGCTCATCTCCTGCAGGAAGTGATGAGGGCAGCTTATTGGTGCCCTAGACCACGAATTCTAGTTTGCTTCCTTACTTATTGTCATATTAGTTCCTACTGAATATGGTTTCTGGCTTATGTCCTGCAGGAAGCGATGAGGGCAGCCTGTTTGGTGCCCTAGACCGTGCGCTGTCACACTTCAAGGACCGCAACAGCAGCTGGCAGGAGCTCAGCCTGTGTAATATGAACACTGAGGTCAGCTGGGCACGCAGTGCTGCTGATTACGTGGCTCTTTATAACTCAATAGCTGCGCCCTAGATCGTCATGGGGAGGGTTGGAGCTGGGCAGAACGCGGAAAGGCAGCAGCAGCAGCAGCAGCAGCAGGGATCAGCAGCAGGGCCAGGAGGGGATGGTGAGTGGGAGGGTGGGGGGATCAATCAAAAGTCAACTGGGCACAAAGGGCTGCTGATTACATGGCTCTTCATAACTCAACAGCCGCGCCCTAGATTGCCTTTGGGAGGAGTGGAACTGGGGGTAGCTGGGACGGGGGGCACAAGGCGGAACAGCAGCAGCAGGCAGGGGTAGGGGCCAGAAGCAGGGGAAGGAGGGGGTGGCGAGTGGGAGATTGGATCGAACTGCGTCTTAAGAAGACAGAGGTCAGCTGGGCATGCATTGCTGCTGATTATGATGCGCTCCATAACTCAATAGCCGCGCCCTAGATTACCTTGGGGAGTGGTGGAGCTGGGCGTAGCTGGGAGGACGACCGAAAGGCGGAAATGCAGCAGCAGCAGCAGCAGCAGGGGCCAGCAGCAGGGGCTGGAGGGGATGGTGAGTGGGAGAGTGGATCAATCTCTGTAACGTGAAAACACAGAAGTCAGCTGGGCACGCAGTGCTGCTGATTAAGTGGCATTTTATAACCTTATGGCAGTGCCCTAGGTTGCTCTGAGAGAGATTGCAGCTGGATGTGGTTGGGGGTGGCCGGGGGCGTGTGGGGAAGAAGCGCAATGGGACACACCAGCAGCAGCCGCAGCAGGAGAGAGGAGGCGCACCCGTAGTGTGGTGGAACAGCCAATCGTGTGTTAGGAAGGCAGATGTCGCCTGAGTACGAAGGAGTGCCAGCTGCTGGTCATATGGCTTTGCATGATTCAGTGGCATGCCCTGGGTTGCCCTGGGAGGTTTGCAGCTGGATGGGGGGCGGGGGCAATGGGGCACACCAGCAGCAGCAGCAGCAGCCAAAGAGGAGGTCACCCATAGTAAGGTGGAACAGCCGGCTGTGTGTTTGAAAAAACAGAAGTCACCTAAGTACAAAGGAGTGCCACTGCTGATCTATTGGTCACCTAAGTACAAAGGAGTGCCACTGCTGATCTATTGGTTGCCCTGGGATGATCACAACAGGTTGTAGTTGGGGGGTGGGTGGGGGTGGGGCGCCAGGGGTGGGCGTGGGTAACACCAGCAGCAGGAGCAGGAGGGGGTGCTTTGTGAGAGTGTGGCATTGGCGTTGGTACGGTGAAGGGCCCGGGAGGGGGGGGGGAGGAGAACAGGGGGGAGGGAACAGCAGGAGCAAGAACGGGTGGCGCAGAGAAGGGTGGCTTAGCCCAGAGCCGGCCACTTGCTTTGCGCAGAATAAGAGCCGAAATAGAAAGTGGGCGGGAAGAGCAAAAACTTTGTAAGGTGCAACAGCAGCAAGAGGAAGGGACTGGGGCACTTAGTTGGGTGGGAGGGAGGAGCTGCAGACGTGTGTAAGGCCAGCAGCAGCAGGAGGAGGGGAGTAGTGAGTGGTGAATGACAGTGAGGCCTTTGTAGCACATTCTGGAGGTCAGCTGCTTCTTTTGGTGGTTTCTAGATAGAGCCCCTCCCCTCCTCTTGAAACAACCAAAGGAAGCAGCCTTGAATTATGGCGGCCATGCCGGAGATTGCCTGAGCAGATGTAAGGTTGGCAGGGGAAGGGAGGAGCAGAAGGGAGAAGAATGCAACATTAGCACCATGAGGACGGGGCAGTGGTGGTAGGGGAGCACCGACTCACCTGAATGGTGTAGGGGAGGAGGTTGAAGGGTGCAGCAGGAGGGGCAGGGTATAGGGTTTGTGTGTTGCAACGGGGCTGTTCAAAGTGTGTTGTATAAATCCGAAGGTTCAGCTATGTGGCACTATCTAACTCAGGGTCCATGTCTTGGGTTGTGTTGAGCAGCAGGACTGACTCTGTTGGGCGGGCGGGGGAGCAAGTAAGAGGGGAGGGGCCAACGACAGAGAAGGTGCGGAAGCCGGGGCTGATGTGTTGGAGGGGGTAGGCTGCTCAATATGGGTGCAGAGGGCAGGTGACATTACTAGTGTTGTTTACTCCGGGGTTTAGTCTTGGGTTTAGTAGACATGCCCAACTTCAACTCCTGAAGCAAGAACCGTAGAGCCGTAAGGAGGGAAAAGGGGCAATGTGCGCATTAAGTCAGAGTTTATTGTGCTATGTAGCTCATCAGTGCAGCTTGGAACTGACTAAGTGGATAAGACTGGCTAGTGTTGACTAACTGGTCTGAGACAAGAGCATTCTGCCTTGGCAGCCGAGCAAAGGACGGCTGAAAGTTTCGCAGTTGAGTGTTTGTGGATGGATGTACATACAGCTTCGTCATGTGGTCTCTGCGTCAGGTACTCCGAAGAGGGGTGTTTTTGAGGACTAGCTAAGCAAATACAGGAGGGGTTGTATCAGTTTGTCGCACCTAGGGTTGCCAAGTGCGTGAGGAGTGTGACTGTTGCCACATGTATAAAGGTCTTGTCGCACCTGAGCATGGTTGATAGGCGGGAGAATGTTGGTAGAACAGCAAATGTTTAGTTTAAGGAGTTGTTTCATGTGTGGATCCAAAAATGCCGGGCCGCCTGCTGCCTGCCCAGTGTCTATGAAAGCAGGATGCTCGGCTCAGCGTTTGGAGACGGCAATTGCACATACGTTGGCCAGCTTGGCAGGGATTTGTTTGATACATCACTTGAGTTTGCTCTTCGTGGGTGCCGTTGGCCCTAACATTTGGTGGTGTGACCCAGTTGTGGTGGTGCCATCTGGTAAATTGTATGGTTGGTAAACATACAATACGTAGAGTGAATGGGACACTTGTACCCTTTGGCGCCGTTGACTGGTCACCTAGCGGCAGGGGACAGGTGCCGTTTTGAAACAAACAAGGGGACATGATAGTAGTTGATGCCTCCCACATACAGCGACCCTTTATGATCCCGCTAACCCACAGCTGTTCAACAGTAACCAACTGTGGGCAGTTTTGCGTTCAGGGCCTTGAACGATCTCGAGTAGACGTCACGATCATGACGAGCACGAGCACGAGTGCCGAGACATCACTTCCCGGTGGCTTCCCGGATCTTTAGAGATCTTGTCCTCGATTTCGCTCCAAACCACTAGCTAGTCGGTGCCTCTCGACATTAACATTGTGTTGTGGCGCCACAAGCCATCAATCAACCGTTCCGGGACTCTGGCTTGGCACTGTCGAGGCAATCTGCTCCGCTCCACTCGCTGAGGTACGGAAGGATCCGCAGCTCTACCAGCAGTCTCCTTGTTACGTGCATATGGCATGATCATCACGCCAGAACATTGACAAGGTAGGCTGTTCAGGTGAAGTAGGAAGTATGACTCATGCTCACCGCATGGCACACCATCAATACCATCAGAGGAAGGCATGCAAGGCGCACTTCTCACGGCGACATACTCCCTAATGGTCAAGCGGAGTAGCAGAAACATTTGAGCGATGATGGTTGAGGCACTGGGCTATTAGCACGCAACCAAGCAGACAGACGAGCTTCACTGCGAACTCGTGTCTACTTGGACAGTCTGAGCGAGGAGTGACTGATGCTTGTAGAGATCATTTTGGATCCTCCCTGCTCGTATCACAGCTCTCTTGTTTTTTTTCTGTACACGTTCATTAACTTTCAAAGACAAGGCACTGTCCGCATCTGGGGCAGGTGTTCTTGTGACTAAATATGAGACTCAGAGTCTATGTGGCCTTGTGAAGGGAATATACGCGGTTGCCATCAGAAGCTCTCGGTGGATGTTTAACCAGTCTCAACATGACTGACAGTCCTTGCATTACCTGCAACCGCCCCTGTATCTCTGTCTGTGCATCCATCTACAGGTTAAACAACAGCGCCATGCTTCTACAAAGGCTTATCATCAGACCCTCGGTTCAGCCAGACACCAAGTCCTTTGATGGGGGTCCAAAGAAGGCGTTGAGGGACAGCCAGTACCGTGCACTTCTGGAACAAGAGAGCAGTGAACCAGCCCATGCGACCTTTGAATCGCCCAATGAAGTTGTCAACAAGATGATGGGAAGGAGCCGATCTCAAAGGCAGAACTGTTGACAGGGCAGAAAATTGCGATCGTGGGCGGTGGCATTGCTGGCCTGTCTGCTGCTTTGAAGATATGCGAGACCATGCCAGGCAACAAGATTGACATCTTTGAGGCCAGCAGCGAAGAGGGTACGTACTATCATGCCCAAGCTTTTGACAGAGAATGTATCTATAGTGTGTATTTGCCTGCTTTGTGCATAGCTCAATGCTTGCAGTAATGCTCACTACTTTTCGAGTAGGAAGTGCTTGATTAGGTAAACATAATGTGGAATCCTACCAGGGACAGCAAGTGGATCACCATACTGCCAGATGAGTGTGTTGGCCTGAAGACGAAGGGAATTTTTGAAGCCCATCAAAGTCGCCTGCGTGTGATGCAGATGGAATCTGCTTGACCTGCCCACTTCCACATGGTGCAGTTGTCCCTGTCACAAGGTGATCTCCAAAACCTGAGACCGTCACATGTCCTGTTTAGCATACCTTCCTCTGTGTTTGAACACTTTTTTAATTGCATCGTCTGATGGCGACCTCTTCCAACATGACAGTCAGCAAGAATAGCATTGCTCTTTGTCACAATCAGGTTGAGTGCACAGGCAACAACAAATGAAAAAGGGCCAGTTCTGTTTTTAAACATGTGCAGGTGGGCGCCTTTTCACGCACACCTTCCCGGGGTCAAACGTGTACTGCGACATAGGCGGCATGCGGCTGCCACCCCACCACACGAGAATGCACGCCATGCTGACGAAGCTGGGAAACTACGGGGTGGATGTGCCTTTGGTGGAGTACCAGCTCGGCAATGAAAATGCAAGGTGAGTGACAGGGGCTTTAAAGAGATTGTTGACGAGGGAGATACATGAGTGAGCTTGGGTAAGCAAGGAGAAGTGCTAGGTATGCTGTGGAAAGCGAGTGAGATCACTTTTGCCACTTCAAAGCTTGAACTCCAATACCCTTGATGGCAGCATCAATTGCTTGTGAAGGATTCTCGGCAGCTAGCCAAGTCGCGCTTAGGCCAGTGTATATGCCTTGTTTTATGCTTGTGGCCAGGGTGTATATCAATGGGAGAAACATGACCAAAAAAGAGGCAGAGGAGCTGATGAAAGAAGACCCCACCAAGCTCGGCTTCAAGCCCATCCTGTCCTCTGACAACCCTATCAAGGGCAAGACAGCTGATGACCTGCTCCAGGATATCTTTAAGCCATATCTGAAGCGCATGACGGACGCTGCTGCTATCAGCCCTGAAGCGCTATCAGAGGAGTTCCTATTGATTGCCACTGGTCCGGAGGGCAAGCCAGCGGAGGGTGTGGACAACTACAGCTTGAAGCGGTACCTGGTGGAGAAGGCAGGTAGGCGTGGTTTGAGCACTCACATGTGCGAGACAAAGGGGATGATGGTGCCGAAGAGCCTATGGCATGCAGCATATGCATGTTAACACGTGGAGCAGAAGTGTTCATACTGCTCTACGAGCACACCTGATAGCAATGCTTTATGTACTTTTTTGTACCCAGACAACCCAGCGTCCCTGTCACCACCCGACAGGTAGTGCCACTCTATTTGCAGTTGGCCCTCCGTCCAACGGGCGTCCGGTTGTTACCCGAACACGATAACAGTTCTCATCATGGCATTATTTGTTTTTGCTGCAGTCACCAAATGAGTGGAAGTTCAGAAGTTGGGCCAAAGTGAACAAACATGCTATCTACTCGGCAATGCTCAAGCAATGCACTGAGGACCCTACCTACATGTACTCTTCTTCGTTCTTTAACTGCTTATCCTATGCTGGCCGTAGCTGGTCATAGCTGCAAACAATTGTTTCCTCACTGCATGCACTCCAGAAGAGGTGCAAGTTCGCATTTGCCAGCGCTGTCCAAGGTTGGGAATCGGGTAAGGCGCATCGGCGGCCATAGGTCAAACACAGCATGTGAGCCAGTTTACGCCACTACCGACTCTAATTTGAAGGCAAAGAGTCGGTTTAATCAGACCCAAATGGCTGAAGTCAACCAATCAGTCCTCCAGTGAAGCCACCACTTGGATGTGTTATCAGTGTGTTGCAGTGATCTGCAGCAAAGCTCCTTGGCTGCAATGAGATGAATGTGCCGCCATACAGTGTAGCTGTCTTATCCTAGCTGACTCATCATCCATTCCGTGGCTGACTGCTCGCTGACTCATCTTCCCGTCCGAGTTGACCCCCTGCTGACGTCTCATGCTCCTCCGGTTTCAATGCTTGCTTGTCTTTTCAGGCTGGGGCGAAGACCTGGTGGCATATGTTGAGGCCATGACCAACCAAAGCAACGCCTTTGAAACATCAATGATGGAAGCCGTGAGTTATATCAAGAAAAGTGCAGTGCCATGCTAACATGGCGTGCGGCAAATCATGCTGGTGGCATAAGTGTCTAAGAACCTCGGTCCCAGCATCCAACCAGAGCCTCCGCCTAATGTTAGATGGAAGTAGGAATACATTTTGTTTTTACAGGGACCCTCGTACATTGTAGCATGGAAGGGCAATGCCTCCCGCCCCATTGCCACCTCAGATGGGCTGCAACTGCATACCTTGGGGACAGGGATGCTGCTGCAACTACTCTGACAGCATTGTCCTCCTTTGTTTGCTTGTCCAGTTTGCTGTTTCTCCAGATTCCCCAGAATATTGTTGCCTCTTGACTGCCTTATCATGACAAGCAACTGACGGCTGCACCTGGCGCTGTTCAAAAACTAAAAGGCGAAACTACATGTTATGTGTCCTTACTCCTGATTGCACTCAGCTGATGGATACATACGAGTTTAATGGCGAGGCCGACAAATGGCAGACCCTGTCCGGGGGACTGCAGCAGATCTGTGCAAAGCTGCGGCAGGTCCTGGAGACGAAGTTCGACAAGGATGTTGTTACCTTTAAGTTCAGTACGCGTGTGACAGAGGTCCAAGAGGCGCAGAAACCATCCTCACAAGTAAGTGATAAGCAGCCAGCCTCGGCAGGAATGAAAGGGCAAAGGGTGTTCTCTGGGTGGGTGCTGGTTGGCTTAACTTTGGCTTAGCTACATGGATACCTGCTGTGATCAGTTAAATGAATTAAAATTATGGCCGCTTCATGGTTGCTGGAGTATAACCAACAGCACCCCTCACCTCACTTTCTGTGAGGGCTTAGCAGCTCACTTTTCTGTGAGGGCTTGCGCATTTGGTTGCTTGTAAGTCATGGGCATCACTGCAGCCAAGTGATGGAAGTTGAGTGGGTTGAGTATTTGAATAGAAATTGAGACCCCCCCCAGCGTGCATTGGGCTACCTCTTAATGCCCCTTGGCGTATCAGCCCTCAGCTTAATGGTTAGCCGTTTCTGGGTTTGTAAGACCAAACTCTCCATCTAACTCCAATCATCATGTCTGGTTATTGGCTGTGCATTGGCAGATCCAGCTTTTTGGGCGCAAGACTACAGGCGACCCCCGTAGGCAACCACTAGCTACCGCACGGCGTGACACAGCATCAGGGGCGCTGCAGACCCCTCCTACAGACGATGGAAAGCTGTTGGATCTTGGCACCTATGACAAGGTGGTGTTAGCAGAACCGCCGGTTGCGGTGCGCATGATGCGCACACCTGTGACATGGAGCCTTGACAAGCGGGAGGCGCTGAGGGCACTGAGGTTTGGGCCAATCAGGAAGATAGGCCTGATGTTCAAGTAAGCGGGGTCGGGGTCAAGTAAGCAGGTTGGGGTCAGGGGGTTTTACTACTGGGGTTGGATCGAGGGGTGATGCTTTACATTGCTGTAAAGGTTCTTGGCTTGGGTGGCCAGCTAGTCTGACAGCATGCTCCCGGGCGTGCCATCATCAGCTGCATGTTCAGCATATTCAACACCATATTTTCCAGGTGCACTGTTTTGAGGTGTTAAGAGGAGACATGCCAGGATTTGTGACTGCACCGCTTGTTGAAAAAAGTTGAATTGGAGGTCTGTACATAGCCTGTCAACTGGATGGGGTTGGGGCCACATCAAAGGTTTTTGAGGGGCACTCGTGCCGAACTGTAGAACCTAATCTGCACACCTGCCCAGCCAGCTCTGGGTGATGAGCTCATTGGGAAGGTGGGGAGGGGTGTCCACATGAGCCTGATGAGCAAATTTTGACAGTTCGGGCAGTCCAAGGAAGTGGGAAAGACAACCCCCTGGAGTCGCCTCACATCTGATCGAGCCCCAAATCTGAATACACACCCTCATCAGCTGGACACTATGATCTTGTAGCAGCAGAACAGCCCACTCCATGGGATACTGGAGCCCAAAGCACATGAACCTAGACATGCATGTAAACATGGGGACAGCTACTTCCTACAGCTGTCGCATATTGTACGATATACTGCCGTCAGTGGTTTAGGGTTTAGGCTTTGGGTCTGATGAGGTTTAGGGTTTAGGTGTGTTGAAGTCTGCTTGGGCCTGGGATTGTTGCAAAGAGGGTGGTGATTAGCATATTCTAAACGACCTGCTGAGGGATCGCCGTATGAGCACGTGCAGTTTGTTGTATGTTACATGTTACATCTACGCTCGCTCCACCATGAGCGGTGTACAGTTAAGGAAGTAGGCTTACTACAGTGAGGGCACCCGCTCAATTTGTCATAATACTGTTAACCGCGAAACTCATTTTTTACCTGCACCTTGCAGGAGCCGTTGGTGGGAGGATGCGGAAAAGATGAAAGGAGCACTTGAGGGGCAGCTCCCCATCCTGGGTGGGCAGTCTGTCACTGACCTGCCAAGCCGCTGGATTGTGTACCCCAGCCAAGGCAGAGGTAGCCCAGGTGAGTGCTGGAGGGTAAGGGCGGCCCTCATTCAGAATTTCATGTCAAATACGGCCTATTAAGCAAGGCAGAGATACCTCAGGCGAGTGCTGGAGGTTTAGGGCGCTCATTCACCATTCCGCATGTGCGATACGGCAAGTTAAGCAAGGCAAAGGTAGCCCAGGTGAGTGCTGGAGGGTAAGCGCTAGTTTAGGGGCATGACTTTTGCCAAAAAAGAGCAAACTTAGTGGGAGGCTCTTGTTCAATCCGATGACCAGCGGAGATCAGTAGCCAGCATCTAGCCCGATCTGTGAGTAAGAATTTGGCAGTGTTTACAAAATGGGGATGATTGGGGATGACAGTACTAATATTCCAGTAGCCCGCATCCCTGGGATACGCATGGCTTGGCGTAACACTATCTGCATCAAGACATGGGTCCGGAGATTGGGTACAAGTAATCAAAGCAGGGGAGAGTGATGCGACAAAAAAGCAGGGTCTGTCATGCAGTGCTGAAAGCGAGAAAGGCAGGAGGCAGGGTCCATTGGTGGATGAGTGGATGGGGCGAGGTGGATGGGCTGGACGTGGTGATATGACAGGAGATATTGGTCGTGTTCAGGAGGTGGCTGCCTCCACTGTAGTAAGCCTACTTCCTTAAATGTACGCCGCTCATAATGGCGCAAGCGTGATGTAAGAGTGGGTCTATAGTTATGTCCAACTTACTGCAGCTTACGACAGGCACGCCATCAATGGCAACCTCTCGGCCAGGACTTGGGTGCACTGGAGGGCTTAGTTCTAGGATTACGGTTTAGGGTTTAGGGTTTAGTTCCAGAATTAGGTTTAGGGTTTAGTTCCAGGATTAGCTTTAGGGTTCAGTTCCAGTATGATTGCCTTGGAGCTAGTAGGGCCCAAAGCGACATCCCAAAGAAGACTCGTGTCCTGATATATATGCAGGCAGCAGATGGAGGGCACGAATGAAGCCTAAACACATTTCATTGCAGTTGCCTATGCGACAGCTGTGTAAGTCCCCCTCCCCCCCCCCCCTTCCCCCAGTTTGAGACCCCCGTCAGTCATTGGTACACATCAGGCAACAAGTATGCCAGTTGGCCAGACAGGGCCTGTGCTCTGCCGCATGTCAATGTCAACAAGAGCAGCATTATTAGTTAAGAGAGAGCACAGCACAGCCTTCTGGGCTGTGCAGGACCCAAGCATGACTCCGACCAGTTTCTTGGTGGGGTGGGGTGAGTAGAATGCGAGCATTTTTGAAGCTGTGGTTAGAGTTGCTGTGGGCTGTGTCGTTCATAAGTAGTGGCCTACAGCACTTCACCCCAAGTCATCTGCTGTACCCTGCAGTGTCCAGATCCAGTTTAAAACACTGTTTCAAGCCTCCTACAGACATTCTCTGCCCTCCTGAATGCATGTTCTGCCTCGGTCCGCCCCCGGCGCCGGAATAAAACACTCTATTAAGCTGCATGTATTCCAGGGAGATTAGACACACTCCAGCCAGGTATCAAGGTCATATTGTTTCGACCTAGCTGCCATGGTGCAGCCACACCTTAAGTTTAAATTTTTTGTTTGTTTGTTTGTGTACTGTTGTTGCAGGTCCTGGTGCTTTGCTGTGCTACTGCTGGGAGGCGGATGCATATGCCCACCTCACACTGTCACAGGAAGACAAGATACAGCTGGTGAGATACTTGTGGGCAGGGCAGCCATTATGTAGCAGTGAATGCAAAAAAGATGGTGTTCAACAAGTTACTAAATGCAGCTTTTCAGGATTGCTCTTTCCTGCTGTAGCTGCATTTCATTGCAGCCAGTTGAATTGCTCGCCGGTGTGTACTTCGTGCCATCAACAACGCACAATTCAGACATCTTGTGTTTGCAACCTCTCCAGCTGCTGGGGCAGCAACTCTCTATGCATGGAATCACAATCCTTCAGCAACCCATACTCGTGCATGCATTATCATCCAACTACCGTGCATATCCTCTTGTCAACGATGCATGACTTGTGAGCAAAGGACGAGCCCTGCCCCAGACGGTTTGCTGACTTCTCATGCGTGCATGTCGATCTCGCTTCTTCATTCATCCGTGCCCATGTTGTTTCTGCCAGGCTCTGGACGATCTGACCAAGGTGCATGGCTCTATAGTCAGGCAGGAGTATGTGGAGGGCAGCGGCTTCCCTTGGGAGTGGAGCTTATCCTATGCTGGAGGTGTGGCCTTCTTCCACCCAGGCCAGGTAAGTAGCCATCTCATGGGTTTGGGGTGCTGGTCTCAGTCATACGCTCTTTGCTCTGTATGTGCCGTGCCAGCCTGTCATGAACCCTGTGTTTTTTGCCTAGCCTGCACCCCTGCTTTTTGCCTGTACAACCTTCAAGGTAGTCAGCTTTTGGTGCTGAAACTAAAGCTGCCATGAAAGTGTTATACATACATGTTTTTATTCCAACCTGCATCAGCACCTTGTTCAACAAGGCTGCTCCTTCAGGTGGTTGTTACCCTGGAGGCTTCTATTGGATGGCTTTCGGCCTATGCTTTGGGACCATGGCTTAAAGTGCCAACGAGGGCAAAAGTGCCTTGGCTGAAATCGGATCTTGCCCTTTCACAAGGGGTCTGCCAGCTGCCTAGGGCAGTCTGAAACACACAGAAGTGCATAGAAGCTCTGCTGACCAGGCTTAGGGTTTAGGCCACTCAGCCATTAATTCCCACTTAGTTGCCAGATCACACACCTGACATTCTTTACGTAGTGCCTCCTCTCTCTCTTTCAGCCAAGCATCCCATTGACCATGTCCTGTGTCCGTGTTCATTCTGACATTTTCCTGGCACTGTTGTTGCTGTGGCCCTACAGTGGAGGCGCTACTACGCCTCTATGATCAAACCAGAGGGCAATGTGTACTTTGCTGGAGAGCACCTCAGTCCACACCATGCATGGATTGAGGGCTCACTGGAGTCTGCCTACCAGGTGGTGGCACAGATGGCCGCAGATCACGCCTTCAAAACTCTGCCATCCGGAGACCACAGCAAGTCCATGGTGGTCCCAGATGAGGTGAGTCACCAGCATGTAACCTCAGTAACCAGGGCTGCACGTTAAGTACCAGAACTTTTTTAAACAGGAAAGCTGCAATGAAGGTAGGCAGAGCACAGGGCAAGGGCGTGGAAGTGACATGACAGGCGCCTTCAGGATCGTGTCAGATGTCGCATTGTGTTGCGTCCTACCATTGAGAAAATAATTAAGATGAGGTGGTGGAAGGATACGATTGTCCTCTGTGCCTAGAGATGTCATAGTACATCACCCATGGGAGCTCAAGTCGATGTAAAAGGCCATACAGAGAAGAACGAGAGCAAGTAATCCCTCAGCCAGCCCTTGGACCTGCTTAAGCATATCTCTCCCTTGGACGGGGAAGGTGGTGGCTGTGTGGATGGAAAATGGGGGGCTGTTGCATATCAATGGGATTGCTGCCCTCTGGCTTGTAATCATGCCAATTTAGGGGTGGACGGTAGCTTTCAGAGGTTGTTCTTCCTTAGTAGATTACATGTCACAGACTGCCCCCAAGGGAAGGGGCCAAACTAGCACAAGCTGCATCCAGCATCGATCTCGACACCAATCTTTGTGATGCAGTCTAGTATGATTACCTTAATGAAGCTTACAGAATGTCCTCTTCTTTTAGGAAAGCCTACCAGTTTCAGTAGTAATGTTCAGAGGGAGTGTTCAAAGAGAATGTTCAGAAAGAACGTTCAGAGAGTCAACACTTGCATACTCCAGGGTTCATGGGCCTGTGCAATAGATAGTTTGGTCCTAGCTAATGGCCGATTTGCACGATTGGCGGTAGGCCTATAATCAACCATGCAGGCTGTGCATCATGTTGCCACATTCTGCTTGTAGCAGCTCAAGGTGAACATTGTGCTGTGGGTAGCATCACTGCGCCCGCTCTGCTTAAAACCCAAAAGCCTAAACCGTAATCACAACATGTCGTTAGCTGACGACAACACCAGGGGGCTAGTGCTGCTCCCTACTGTACCTGCCTTATCTCCGCAATATACATGCAGGACAATGCAAGGTAGAGGTGAATTGCACCTCATGTGCCGGAATTCCCTCCTATCCTAGCTCAATGCCGTTCAGGGCTGATACCTGAAGCCAGCTTGCTTGCTGCAGAGCTTTTGTTTCAGCTGGTAGTGCTGATCACTCAATGACTGTTCTCTGTTGTAACTGCCCTCTTGCCCCAACAGGAAGCAGTCCAAGCAATCAAAAAGATATTTGAAGGGTTATGAAGTCAAGGATGACAGAAGCGGGATGTTTGCAGGTGGGCCTCCTTACCAAAACGATTACTAGAGAAAGCAATGCCTTGGCTAAGCCCTGGCCTGTTAGAGAGCGTCCGGAGGTGCTGAAAGTGGGGAGACCACTACACTTTGAGGGGTATGTCTTAAATTGGGTCACCTCCTGCCATGTTCTAGGGAAGAGACTCTGGTTGGAAAGCCACGCTTTGTCTGCCCACAGTATGTTGATTGGTGGCTGCAAGAACGATTCCATGTACCATTGCCAGTGTATGATGCTGTTTTTTGGTCCTGGACAGTTTTTGAACCTACTAGCAGTACGTAGTTACTTTGCATACAAGTATTTTGGATCCAATGTCAGCAGGGTCGCTGCATGCATTCCAAGGCTCAAACATTGTCTGCTTCGTGCCCATACAGCATCCTTTTGCAACATATGTACCTACAGGGGTCAGTGAGGCGGTTGCCTTTGAGGATAGTCGCTCTGCCTGTTTGCCATCATCTCTCCCTTTTCTGCCTCGATGATATTGGGAGCTCAAGCCTATCAAAGCATGCGTAAGAACGTTTGTGAGAATATTGATGGGAAAGAAATGGACCCAGTGTGTGCTTCAAGACCACCATAAGGGGGAGGTGTCCTCTATTAAGGTTCATATGGCGGTTCTGGACGGGGTGAGGAGCACGCCTATTTGATGGGGTCATAGAAGCCGTTTTGAGGGGGGTTACTTTTGGATGCTTGGCAGGTGGGTTCCCGGGAAAATAGTCCTGACAACTCTTGTCTCGCAGCATATCTTTTGGTTATGAGTCAAAGGAGTCAAAAGGAGCCAAAATAGTCGGTAGGAGTCAACGGAATGTGAGAGAGAGAGAGAGAGCTACGCAAGGAGGGGCGTGAGGTGCCCTCCCGCGTAAGATTAAGGGAGGGGCCCATTGGTGTAAGGATTACACTGGGCCAGCCTACCATAGGATAGTTACATCCGTGGGTGGGCTTCCGCCCACCCGCCTTTGTTAGCTTACTTTCTTGTAGTTCCTCCTGTGCCATTGAGGCTCTTTGGGCTTTTCCAGTTTTCTTTTTGTTGTGTATATGCTGTGTAGGGACTTAACTGCATGCTGCAGTATATACTTCTGAAATGCATTGCTTTAGAGCTTGCCCTTTGATACCGAGGGCTTGAAGATTCATGGTGGTACTGTTGTATATGGTGCCTGCAACTCCGACAAGCAAGGGATAGTACCATACTTTGGCAGTGGGGTCTATGTCTTTGATTTTGTCAATGAGTACTTGGTGTTGATAATCAGCTTTGCTTTGCTGGCCTGTTGGGTCTGAATCCCTGCAGATCTTGACCTCTATTATCCAGTACTCTGCTGGGTTGTTTCCATTCTTGGGTTTGTAGAGCATACCATCAGGGCGCTTATCGGTGGTGCCTTGTGCTTACAAGCAACAAGTTGCACTGCCTCCTTTAGTCCCCTTGGAAGGAGCTCCCACGGGATGTTTCTAGACTGGTGGGCCATGATGCCGTCTTCTGCACAATTTTCAGTTGATCCAAGGTCCATTTGAATGACAAATGCTCCTTTGCGTCCCCTTAACACTCTTGTCGTGATTAGTCGGCCGACCTTGTTATGCCTGTTGATGTACATTCTTTTCAAAGCTGGGCATCCTGAGGCTGTGTGGTGTCCGCCATCCTCGTCACCGCACAGGAGACATTTGCTACTAGGTGCATGTCCACACCTATAGGCCATCTTCCTTGTCCACATGGTCCCGTACCGGTAGCGCAAAGCGGTTTTTCGTTCTGCATACTTGATTTTTCCCGAGGTCATGTACTCGTTGCTAGCAGGCAGGTCCAGTCTTTCCTCAATCCTTTTAAAAGCCTCGAAATAACAGGTAGCTCTGTTTGCCATCCCAAAGCGACTCTTTTGGTGGCAGTGTGTGTGAATCTTACATTGGCAAACCCATCGGCACGCGTGCGGTGCCACAGTTCACCACAGGGGTGGCAAAGCCACTAACACAGATAGAACCAAGAAAAACTGAACACCATCCACCAGTTGGAACTCCATGATCATGCATGTCCAAGCAGATACAATGATGCAGAATACTGGCCCTGGAAAAGTGCACACACAATTTTTATTTTTTAATTTTTTTTTTGGGTTTTTGATTTTTTGGGGTACATCCAGCAAACAAACAGCAACGCAACAGCATATATACCAGAATTTTGTATACAACTTAATGCCAAAAATACTCTCACCCAGATGTGGAGAATCACAGAGCAGCAGCAATTCCAGAACTATCACAGACTATTAACAGTACATAGCCATGCCTAAGAGGTGTCCAGTAACATGAGAGTCATAGGTAATTAATCTAAATCATGTCCCATAATCCGCCATAGGTTGTAATCAAAGGGAAGATAACCTTCAGGCATGATTTCACCCTCTCTACCATCGTCAAGTAGTTGTAAACAACTTTCCCGCCTTTTCTTCAGTGCTGAAATGCACCTCACAACTTGCACATGATCACTATGATTGAGAATAAACTTAACATGACTATCCTTGGATTGCCCTGGTAAGGAGGTGGGCTTGAAGAAGAGGGGGAAATTGTCCCGGACAGGGTGAAGCACCCTACAATCCAACATGAAGTGGACAAGATCTTCAACTGGAGCTGACACTGTAGTATCATCCCTATAGCCAAGCGTTTGACACAACCGACACACCCTGTCATCCCTTGCTATTCCATTGTATCTTCCTGTGTGGATGGCCAAGCAGTGCCATCCTAGCCGCATCTTTGCAATGCATTGTACCATGCGGAAAGACAGGGTTTTAGCCTTCAAGTATGTAGGGGCATCGTCATGGAGCCCTCTTGCCCATGCAGCATAGGAGTTATGAATAATGCGATTCCTGGGACAGGCTGGGTCTTGAGGGTGCTCACAAACAAGGTCAACATCCTCCCAACATTTGTCAAACATCTGCTTCAAACTCTCACGCACAACTTTTTCTTGGATGGCGGTGGTGGGTGGGTGGGTGGGGGGGTGGAGTTTTGGGTTTGTGGGAGGGTGGTTGGGGGGTGGGGGTTGTTTGATTGTGGTTGGGGGTGTTTTGGTGGTGGTGCGTGGGTTTTATTTTTGGGTTTGTGACATTGCCAGTCCCACCAGGAGACCAGTCGCTGGCTTGCACAACACCTATGATCGTGAGACTCTGAAGCAGGTAGTATGACCAACATTTCTTACACCCTGTCAACATGAGCTCAATATCTGCTCTCAACGTTTTGCATACCAGTTTTTGGGATCCCATCTTAATAGCACGAATCCAAAACCTCGTAGCCAGAGCTACCCAATGCCACATGACAGGGTAACGGCCAAACTCTCTCATGAGCATGACCTTATCTGCTCCATTACCCACCCCTGCCATGATACGCAAATAGTTGATATGGACCTTCTCAGATGGAAGCTTGAGCGGGTTTTTCAACTTGCCAACAAATATCTCTGGACCCCAGATTTGGCATCCATAAGACAGCACTGGCTCTACCAAAATGTCAAAAAGCCTGAATTTGAAATCAGGTTGAACGATGTGGTGTTGTCTACATTGTGATAGCAGTGCATGCATGGCCTTACTGCCAGAGGATGCCAGAGCGTCGCATGCCGGCTTGATGCCCTTGGTGGCATGGTGAAGAGCTCCCAAGTCAACATAATTGTCACTAACATGAACCTCCTGACCGTTGTAATACCACTTGAGTCCCTTCGCAAGACGTGTACCAGATGGTCGGAAAATGACTATGCATGTTTTATGTGGCTTCAAATTCACCTCCATGTCAAACAAACGACAAAACAGATGCAACACATCCAGCAGCTCTTGTAGTGCCTTTGGGTCATTCACAGCTAAGAGCTTCACATCATCAGCATACATAATCTCTGGGACACGCATGTCACCAATAAGAGGCCCTGCTCCTGGCAGCTTCATCGCAATGAGTTCATGCAGCTGCTCTTTAAAGAGGCCAAAGAGTAGAGGGCTCAGCTCACTACCTTGCTTTGTGCCTCGGTAAGTCCTGAATCTGTCACCCACACAGCCATTCACATACACCGATAGATAGGCATTGTCCATGCTCTTCCTTAGTGCTGCTAAGAAGGGCCCATGAATCCCAAGTTGTTCTGCTCTCACTACCATGCCATCCATCCGCCTGGCCATGTCAAATGCCTGTTTGAAATCCACATAGCAAGTGTACAAACACTGCTTCTGGTGCATACACTTGTTGATGAGATGACTATTGGTCACAAACAAAGCATCTATGGTGCCATGTTGCCTACGGAAGCCACACTGTGTAGGCGCTCTTAGTTCCAATTCCTCAATGCGAGGTTCACCCCTCTTGGTCAACAATGAGTCCTGCAACTTACTAAACACACTGGAAACACAGATGCCCCTGTATGAATTTTTGTCCGTGGGAGACCCATTCTTCTTGGGAATAGGGGTCAACTTGCCTGTGGCTACTTGTGATGGGTATTCATCACACTCATGCAAATGCTGCATAACATGCACTAAACATTCCACCAACTTCTGGCTGGCACACCCAGGCATGGGTGCGGCAGCTTCATCCCTTTCCTTGTTATCTGCGTAATCGTTGCGCACCACAGCCCTAAGCAACTCACAGGTCAGACCCTCTGCATCAGCAGCTTTGAAGCGTGGGAAGTCCATTAGCAGGCCTTCCACCTCTTCATAAGTGATATCCTCATTAAGACAATTCATATCCTGGCATGGACGAGAATACGTATCATAATGGGCTCCCTTAACAGCAGCCAACTCCCCACTCAAGCTCAGCTGTGGAGGCTGTGCACCAAACAACCCTGTAAAGTGCTCTGTCCAGTCATTAATGTCAGTGAGAGGGCATGGGGCGTGCCTAGTGGCGTTAAACACTTTCCAAAAATCACGCTGATGCTCAGAGAAGTACGTTTCTAGGTGGGCCAGTTGCTGTGCTTTGGCATAGGCACGCTTTTTCCTCCTCTTAAGACCCGCATATGTGCGCCGTGCTTCATGCGCTGCAATTAGAAATGGGTGGTCAGCTGCCACCAGACCATTTTGTTCGTTGCGTAACGCAGTATATGTCGCCCATGCCCTCCTAAAGTCTTCACAAGCAGCATGACCCAAGTCCCACCTTCAGATTTGCAATTGAAGCATGTATCGCAGAATTTGCAGGAAAATTTGCAAGCCGATCCATTTCAGCCCAAAAACAGGGTCGGTCGGCCACACACATCTAGGAATCAAGTTGGACTCGCCCTATCACCGCGGTGTTGTGCCCGATCAGCTCTATATCGCTGTCACTACAAGGGTCTTTAGGATGAGTTGTGCAGATGGCATGCCAGAGCGAGATCTACGTATGGAGACTCTGTAATATTAAGACACAATGCCATGATGGTCACGTTACTTGACTTTCTCCACCCACCTCCTTGTGACCTGGCTGGTGCAAGGCTGGTTCATGCCCCAAAGGGCAGGAGATAGTCAGTCCGGTAGTAGCATCCCCCATCCACCCAGCTCTTTTTTGAATGCTGAACACGCCATACGGAAGGCTGTTTCCAATAGACCTTGCTCAAACTTTTACAAACTCGATCACTACCTTCCGCAGATGCATACTTAGTCATTCACCTTTGCATGCTGCTGCCCTTGCAGCGGCACGATCACCCATAGTTTGAGATTGAAGTTCATGGCACCTTCTTACTAGCACCTATGATACGCTCCATATACACGATACTACATCATTACCTGGTACAGCAGCCCACATGCAAAGCTCATGTGCAAATCATCAGCAAATCTCTTTGGCCCTAACTATAGCTGCTACCTCAAGTTACAAACATAGAATCCTAGACAGAAACCATATGATTGATCTGGCCCACATAACCATGCAGGATGTGATGATGGATGCATGGATGCAAACTGACAGCTGACTGGGAGTTATGCATCGAAACTTCTTCCAGACTAAGCAATAGCTTGGGTCAACACTTAAGTTTCCAAGTGTGCAGAACATACCTACAGGACAACTAGTCCACCAGTCATTCTAGTCAAAAAGGCACAAAGACACTACACAAGACTCTACCAAAGCTTCATCAACTCTAACTTATACTACTGTCACAGCAACCTAGATATCATGGATCATGCTCAAACCCTGAGTATGAGGCAGCATGCCAACTTCTGCTGCCATCCATGCTCTTATCCATCCCAAGATGCAGAAGATAGCATGATGCATGATGTACGATGTATGATGTTATGTAGTGTCCCCCAGCCACCTCATCAGAAGACCGTTCACAGTAGGCGTCGTTTGTTATCAACTGAAAAATGCTGCTGTCCCCCTGGAAGCGACTAGTATGCTTCTCTTAATTTGATGCACATGCAGGTGCCCTGCCTTAATCCACCTTGGCTTGTGGCAGCCCCTGCAACGGGTATCATATCTTTAGACTGAAGTTCCTCAAAACCCTTGTTACCTAGCACCTTACACATGAATACATGGTACAGCAGCCCACATGCAAGAATTGCAAAACCATGTACACTAGCGAACTACATTGCTTGGTCTCACATATGTACAGCAACCACTGACCACTATCTGCATGGTCCATTATGCTACAATAGCGAACTATTACACTGTTTGGTGTCATATATGTACAGCACCAACCACCACTATCTGCATGGTCCACTGTACTGCATGTCAAGAGACTGGGGTATCAACCACCACACGCATATGGCAACTAAGCAACGCACGGTGAACAGTAGTGCTACATATCACAACGAACTTCCTTCTGGATAGGGGCAGCTTAGATGCCAAACAACCTTAGAAACCAGATTGGTATGCACGCTTCCTGTGGTGGGCCAGATGTGATGAGTGATTGCCATTTGATTGCCCAGCCACCAAGCTCTGTACAAGCACTTGAATCCTCTAGAGATACAGAGCCAGACAAGTGCTTGTCCAAGCAGACCCAGCCAAGCCGGCATGCCAACACGATGACGTAACTTCTTCAGCTCATCACTGTCATTCAACATCGTACCACAACGGCAAGGTGTGCTCTCTTATCCCTTCAGCAGGAGCCTGTGGTGACGACCTGCAGTGACTGTAGTAAACAGCAAAAGTAGACCCATACAGTCAGGCAAGTCAAGCAGTTGGGACTCAGTCAAGCCTCAGTCAGTAGTCCAAACCTAGAGTACCTTACTGATCCCTAAGCCACTATCCATCATGGATACTTATGATATGCACGTGTAGAGGCCTTGACAAGAGGAGGGGTCCTTCGGCCGCACTTACACAAAGAAGCTACAGGACGTGAGCTTGTGCAAGCCTGAACTAGGTGGCGTCCTTGATTTCAAGCAGCAGATGTTTGCACCTACTCAATTATCTGCAGTACTATCCAAAGGCCAGGAGGGAGTAGTATTCATCGTGTCACGAAACCAGATGCAGCAGAATCATTGGTGGCACATCTATGGGCATACATGTACAGCCTATGATGAATGCCCCTGCCTGAAGGACCTGCCTTCAAGATATAGATCATGGTGAGGCAGTACAGGTAGTAATGCTATCGTCCAATCAAACGAGTATGCTATTTGCAAAGGTGAGACCCAGCCTCGCAACAATTCTGCATCTCCATGAATGTGCAGCCACAGTCCAGGGCTTAAGCATGCATACCTGTCTTTGTGGGGTTCTTCACGTAAATGCAGAGGCCAGTGTAGGGACTGAAGCTCAGGGTGCCACTGGAAGCAATGATGTAGTAGCCGAAAGAGTTCCATGCTAGACAGCTTGGGGTGGCATTGCAGATCTTCTCAGCTTCTGCAGGGGTGGTCTGGCTTTCTTTAGCTCCAGCCAACTTGCCCCAGTTGCTGTCTGCCTTGAGAGCATATCCAGCCTTGGCAGGGGCACATGCTGATGCAGATTTTGCCGGCGCAGGGTTCTTCACGTAAACGCAGAGGCCAGTGTAGGGACTGTATTTCAGGGTAGCTGCGCCACTGGAAGCAATGATGTAGTAGCCAAAAGAGTTCCATGCAAGGCAGCTTGGGTTGGCATTGCACATTTTCTCAGCTTCTGCAGGAGTGGTCTGGCCTCCTGTTGACCCAGCCAGCTTGTCCCAGTTGGTGTCTGCCTTGAGGGTGTATCCTGCCTTTGCAGGGGCACAAGGTGCGGCAGCCGCAGCAGAGACCTTCTTGGCGCACTTTCCAGCAGTGCATACCATGGGCCCTGTGAGAAACGAAAAAGAGCATGATAAGAGCATGTCCTTGGTGGAGTAAAACTCATCCCCATGTCTATATATTGCCACCGACAGTCGTAGGTTGTGTTGTTGGACTACATTGCATGTCTCTTAGAATTCAGTTTGGGGTAATTTCATACACCGACTAGCAAGATTCAGATGTTATTCAAGTCACTTATAGGTCACTAAGTAGGGGCCACTAAGCTACGAGGCGCACTCTGCCCATAATGTGCCTGTGGAAGTCATGCATCCAGCTACTAACACCGGGTATCACACTGAGAATGACCGTGTGTAAGCCCCCATGTCATGTAGTGTGAGGCGAAAGCTGGTTTGGTATGAACAGGTAGGCAGAGCGGTCCCACTGGTCACACAGTGCATGAATGCTTTGAAAACAGCTTCGAGGGTTAGCCCTAATGAAGCGTTTGGTTGGCGACTGTCTTGCAAGCAATACATTCACCTTTGTAGTCAGGAGGAGGCCCTTTGGTGCCTGCGGTTGCGTCGCAATCCTCATCGTAGGTGCAGCCGCTGTCCACGTAAGCGGTTTTTGTACTGCAGAATCCCACTCGAGTGTTGCAGTAGACCTGGGCTTGGCCACCGGAATAAGAACAATCGTTTGCTGACTTGCACTTCGCGGTCTGAGCGAAGGCAGGACCTGCCAGGATTGCGCTCAGCGCAAGGAACAAGGTGAACTGTGCCATGTTAGTCCGCGAGTATGGGCAGGGTATGCACTTCCGTCGGTGTACCGGCACCATGCGAAAGCTTGCTTATATAAGATGTAGAAGCGAAGTCCTCTTGGCCGGTTCAGTTTCCGGATTACCAAGAACTTCCAGTGTGGATTTCCAGGAACTTCCGTGTAACTGAGCCAGTCAGGTCACTGGGAGAACTTCCGGACAATCAACAAGGGAAGCTCCACGCCTATTGTTCAACAACCACCTGCAGCCGACGTCCGACGCTGGTAACGCTATGGTTCGTCTTGTAAGACATGTTTGGGGCATGTCTTGTATCTTTGTTCGTTTGTTGAGTTGGTTAGGTTGGGAATTAGGTTGGGGGTTCAGTCCCCAAACTTGTATTGTATTGTATTGTATTATTAGGTTGCAGAAGAGTTACATGTGAGCTCAGCACATGCTTTGTGTTCACCCCGTAGCTGCCATTGTTTGCAGCAACAGCAAGGCTATGTGGGGTATTGTGAGGCAGGCCCAGTGAGGCCGAGAGTGATATACAGCAAATCGTTATATTGCGTGTGCAGTTGTTTCAGGCGCTAGTACTGAGCAAGGCATTAAACTGCTTGGCTTGCTGTTGACTGGGTCAACTGGTCAGCACATGGCAAGTCGAAATGGGTGGTAAGATTTAACGCGTATCAGATATCGGCTTCGATAGATGCCAAGAATAACGGATTTACGCGTGAGTTGAGATGCCCGCCTGTACTCATCTACTTCACACAGGCTTGTCGAGAGGCTGGAGTGAGGCTGGTACAGGTAACCTTAAAAGACTGGACCCTAAATGCATTTCGGCGTAATGCCTCATCAGCGGGGTGGCCTTAAAGCTACCCATATCAGCCATATATAGCAAACAAAATGCTGCACCAGCCAACTCGACGCCGCCAGCTAATTGTCTAAACCTCACAAACCTAGTGACTCCTAAGTCGCAGTGACTCACATGATCCTCCCATCTGCTCGACATAAGGTGCCAAAACAAAAGGGGGGAGTTCGAGTCTTTGTGATCTATCGAACTCCCGGTGCAACTACACATCCAAACACTACAAGGGGGGGGGGGGGCTCTACTTCACATGCACAAACTGCAGTGAGCCAAAACATGCAGACCAAAGTGTGCAAGAACATACTAGTCCTTTGCATGCACTA
The DNA here is from genome assembly GCA_963556185.1 of Pseudopediastrum boryanum. Lineage (NCBI taxonomy): Eukaryota > Viridiplantae > Chlorophyta > Chlorophyceae > Sphaeropleales > Hydrodictyaceae > Pseudopediastrum > Pseudopediastrum boryanum. The sequence goes on along the minus strand of OY744511.1, from coordinate 3,777,723 downwards.
GGAGCTTTGACAAATTAGCAGCGTTCTTGTAGGCCACAGTGATATGATCCCCACATACAATCTCCAATTCAGGAGTAACAGCCTTATGAGCTGCATACACCTGATTGATGATGGTGCTAAGGCCCCCTGTACACTCTTTAGGTCCATACGATGCTACAAAAACAGGCCCACTTCTACTGGTAGGTGGCTCAGTGTCCACGTCCTCTATCAGGTAATGTAAGCGATCAGCATGGGCAACGCTATTAGCTACTTCAACAAACAAAGCTTCAGGGTAACCCCTCTTTAGAACCCTTTGCTCAAAAAGCTGGGCGACTGCTTCGTAGTCTGCTACATTGCTGTTAGTGACTGCATACCTTATCAGCTCTCCTCTTATCAGGGCCCTGAAAACTGAGGGACGATGATGCGAAGAGAAAGGTACGTACATATACTTGTTATGCGCCTTTTGAAAAGTGCTAAAGGGTGGTAAGATTTAACGCGTATCAGATATCGGCTTCGATAGATGCCAAGAATAACGGATTTACGCGTGAGTTGAGATGCCCGCCTGTACTCATCTACTTCACACAGGCTTGTCGAGAGGCTGGAGTGAGGCTGGTACAGGTAACCTTAAAAGACTGGACCCCGCTGATGAGGCATTACGCCGAAATGCATTTAGGGTCCAGTCTTTTAAGGTTACCTGTACCAGCCTCACTCCAGCCTCTCGACAAGCCTGTGTGAAGTAGATGAGTACAGGCGGGCATCTCAACTCACGCGTAAATCCGTTATTCTTGGCATCTATCGAAGCCGATATCTGATACGCGTTAAATCTTACCACTAGATTTAGGGTCCAGTCTTTTAAGGTTACCTGTACCAGCCTCACTCCAGCCTCTCGACAAGCCTGTGTGAAGTAGATGAGTACAGGCGGGCATCTCAACTCACGCGTAAATCCGTTATTCTTGGCATCTATCGAAGCCGATATCTGATACGCGTTAAATCTTACCACCGTCTTCACGTGCATACTACTTAAATACTACTCAGGCAGTTCCAGTGGTGCATGGATCTAAGATGGCACTTCAGACACTGGTGGAGATCCTGAGCTAATGCTAGGACATTTTATAGATGGTCCAACAATAATATAAGACCGGATTTGGACAGTGCTAGAGCTGTGTGTGTGTGTGTGTGTGTGTGTGAATCTTACATTGGCAAACCCATCGGCACGCGTGCGGTGCCACAGTTCACCACAGGGGTGGCAAAGCCACTAACACAGATAGAACCAGGAAAATATTCTGTTGAAAAAGCGCAGCCCCTAACTCTGGCAATTTGTTGAAGCGCTTGGCTGCAAACTAAGTGCTAGCCTGAACATCCCACGCTCTGCTCGGCTGGTCAAGATGCGCTCGGAACATATGCGATACTTGGAATTGCTGCCCACAGCCGCTACCAGTACGCTGCTGTTACAAATATGCGCATATTAAAGCTCGTCGAGAAGCGATCAAGTCTGCACTCCACCATACTAGCTGAAGTCAGGAAGCCCTGGGGAGCATGTTGCAAACAGGAGGACCTCATGTGTCCCGATCTTCCGTGCATGACGCATGGAGGTCAAATATGTAAGGACTTCTCTGGGCTCGCATAAACTGAATCTGGGCTGCAGGGGCTGCTGCTTACCAGCCTTTGTATTTCCTCGAGAACATTTGAGCAAGATGTTCCGACGTAGTGAGCATTAGACAGGCGACTAGACCGATACGGAGCCAGCAGATGACGTTAGATTGCTCTACGACTGCGCTGGAAGCGATCATGTGCTGCATTGCGTTGCAACTATTAGGAGATTTGCCTGCTCTCGAGTCCTATTTAGCGTGACGCTCCGCAACCGTGACAACCGGGCCTATCCTAGGGCGCGCCCCAGGGGGGGCTGCGCAAAAAAACTGAACACCATCCATCAGTTGAACTCCATGATCATGCATGTCCAAGCAGATACAATGATGTAGAATACTGGCCCTGGAAGAGTGCACACACAATTTAATTTTTTTATTTTTTGGTTTTTTTATTTTTTGGGTTTACCCCCAGCAAACAAACAGCAACGCAACAGCATATATACCAGAACTTTGCATACAATTTATGCCAAAAACATTCTCACCCAGATGTGGAGAATCACTGAGCAGCAGCAGTTCCAGAACTAACACAGACTATGAACCAGTGCCCAGTAACCGGTCCCCAGTAACATGTAAGTCATAGGTAATTAATCTATATCATGTCCCATAATCCTCCATAGGTTGTAATCAAAAGGAAGATAACCTTCGGGCATAATTTCACCCTCTCTACCATCATCAAGCAGCTGTAAACAATTTTCCCGCCTTCCCTTCAGAGCTGAAATGCACCTCACAACTTGCACATGATCACTATGATTGAGAATAAACTTAACATGACTATCCTTGGATTGCCCTGGTAAGGAGGTGGGCTTGAAGAAGAGGGGGAAATTGTCCCGGACAGGGTGAAGCACCCTACAGTCCAACATGAAGTGGACAAGATCTTCAACTGGAATTGACCCTGTGGTATCATCCCGATAACCAAGCGTTTGACACAACCTACACACCCTGTCCTCCCTTACTATTCCATTGTATCTTCCTGTGTGGATGGCCAAGCAGTGCCATCGATCCTAGCCGCATCTTTGCAATGCATTGTACCATGCGAAAAGAGAGAGAGAGAGAGAGAGAGAGAGAGCGCTACGCAAGGAGGGGCGTGAGGTGCCCTCCCGCGTAAGATTAAGGGAGGGGCCCATTGGTGTAAGGATTACACTGGGCCAGCCTACCATAGGATAGTTACTATCCGTGGGTGGGCTTCCGCCCACCCGCCTTTGTTAGCTTACTTTCTTGTAGTTCCTCCTGTGCCATTGAGGCTCTTTGGGCTTTTCCAGTTTTCTTTTTGTTGTGTATATGCTGTGTAAAGACTTGACTGCTGCAGTATGTACTTCTGAAATGCATTGCTTTAGAGCTTGCCCTTTGATACCGAGGGCTTGAAGATTCATGGTACTGTTGTATATGGTGCCTGCAACTCCGACAAGCAAGGGATAGTACCATACTTTGGCAGTGGGGTCTATGTCTTTGATTTTGTCAATGAGTACTTGGTGTTGATAATCAGCTTTGCTTTGCTGGCCTGTTGGGTCTGAATCCCTGCAGATCTTGACCTCTATTATCCAGTACTCTGCTGGGCCATGCGAAAAGACAGGGTTTTTGACTTCAAGTATGTAGGGGCATCGTCATGGAGCCCTCTTGCCCATGCAGCATAAGAGTTATGAATAATGCGATTCCTGGGACAGGCTGGGTCCTGAGGGTGCTCACAAACAAGATCAACATCCTCCCAACATTTGTCAAACATCTGCTTCAAACTCTCACGCACAACTTTTTCTTGGATGGCGGTGGTGGGTGGGGGGGGGGTGGAGTTTTGGGTTTGTGGGAGGGTGGTTGGGGGGTGGGGGTTGTTTGATTGTGGTTGGGGGTGTTTTGGTGGTGGTGCGTGTGTTTAATTTTTGGGTTTGTGACATTGCCAGTCCCACCAGGAGACCAGTCGCTGGCTTGCACAACACCTATGATCGTGAGACTCTGAAGCAGGTAGTATGACCAACATTTCTTACACCCTGTCAACATGAGCTCAATATCTGCTCTCAACGTTTTGCATACCAGTTTTTGGGATCCCATCTTAATAGCACGAATCCAAAACCTCGTAGCCAGAGCTACCCAATGCCACATGACAGGGTAACGGCCAAACTCTCTCATGAGCATGACCTTATCTGCTCCATTACCCACCCCTGCCACCCCTGTGGATGGTGTTCAGTTTTTCTTGGTTCTATCTGTGTTAGTGGCTTTGCCACCCCTGTGGTGAACTGTGGCACCGCACGCGTGCCGATGGGTTTGCCAATGTAAGATTCACACACACCCACCCACCCCTGCCATGATACGCAAATAGTTGATATGGACCTTCTCAGATGGAAGCTTGAGCGGGTTTTTCAACTTGCCAACAAATATCTCTGGACCCCAGATTTGGCATCCATAAGACAGCACTGGCTCTACCAAAATGTCAAAAAGCCTGAATTTGAAATCAGGTTGAACGATGTGGTGTTGTCTACATTGTGATAGCAGTGCATGCATGGCCTTACTGCCAGAGGATGCCAGAGCGTCGCATGCCGGCTTGATGCCCTTGGTGGCATGGTGAAGAGCTCCCAAGTCAACATAATTGTCACTAACATGAACCTCCTGACCGTTGTAATACCACTTGAGTCCCTTCGCAAGACGTGTACCAGATGGTCGGAAAATGACTATGCATGTTTTATGTGGCTTCAAATTCACCTCCATGTCAAACAAACGACAAAACAGATGCAACACATCCAGCAGCTCTTGTAGTGCCTTTGGGTCATTCACAGCTAAGAGCTTCACATCATCAGCATACATAATCTCTGGGACACGCATGTCACCAATAAGAGGCCCTGCTCCTGGCAGCTTCATCGCAATGAGTTCATGCAGCTGCTCTATAAAGAGGCCAAAGAGTAGAGGGCTCAGCTCACTACCTTGCTTTGTGCCTCGGTAAGTCCTGAATCTGTCACCCACACAGCCATTCACATACACCGATAGATAGGCATTGTCCATGCTCTTCCTTAGTGCTGCTAAGAAGGGCCCATGAATCCCAAGTTGTTCTGCTCTCACTACCATGCCATCCATCCGCCTGGCCATGTCAAATGCCTGTTTGAAATCCACATAGCAAGTGTACAAACACTGCTTCTGGTGCATACACTTGTTGATGAGATGACTATTGGTCACAAACAAAGCATCTATGGTGCCATGTTGCCTACGGAAGCCACACTGTGTAGGCGCTCTTAGTTCCAATTCCTCAATGCGAGGTTCACCCCTCTTGGTCAACAATGAGTCCTGCAACTTACTAAACACACTGGAAACACAGATGCCCCTGTATGAATTTTTGTCCGTGGGAGACCCATTCTTCTTGGGAATAGGGGTCAACTTGCCTGTGGCTACTTGTGATGGGTATTCATCACACTCGTGCAAATGCTGCATAACATGCACTAAACATTCCACCAACTTCTGGCTGGCACACCCAGGCATGGGTGCGGCAGCTTCATCCCTTTCCTTGTTATCTGCGTAATCGTTGCGCACCACAGCCCTAAGCAACTCACAGGTCAGACCCTCTGCATCAGCAGCTTTGAAGCGTGGGAAGTCCATTAGCAGGCCTTCCACCTCTTCATAAGTGATATCCTCATTAAGACAATTCATATCCTGGCATGGACGAGAATACGTATCATAATGGGCTCCCTTAACAGCAGCCAACTCCCCACTCAAGCTCAGCTCTGGAGGCTGTGCACCAAACAACCCTGTAAAGTGCTCTGTCCAGTCATTAATGTCAGTGAGAGGGCATGGGGCGTGCCTAGTGGCGTTAAACACTTTCCAAAAATCACGCTGATGCTCAGAGAAGTACGTTTCTAGGTGGGCCAGTTGCTGTGCTTTGGCATAGGCACGCTTTTTCCTCCTCTTAAGACCCGCATATGTGCGCCGTGCTTCATGCGCTGCAATTAGAAATGGGTGGTCAGCTGCCACCAGACCATTTTGTTCGTTGCGTAACGCAGTATATGTCGCCCATGCCCTCCTAAAGTCTTCACAAGCAGCATGACCCAAGTCCCACCTTCAGATTTGCAATTGAAGCATGTATCGCAGAATTTGCAGGAAAATTTGCAAGCCGATCCATTTCAGCCCAAAAACAGGGTCGGTCGGCCACACACATCTAGGAATCAAGTTGGACTCGCCCTATCACCGCGGTGTTGTGCCCGATCAGCTCTATATCGCTGTCACTACAAGGGTCTTTAGGATGAGTTGTGCAGATGGCATGCCAGAGCGAGATCTACGTATGGAGACTCTGTAATATTAAGACACAATGCCATGATGGTCACGTTACTTGACTTTCTCCACCCACCTCCTTGTGACCTGGCTGGTGCAAGGCTGGTTCATGCCCCAAAGGGCAGGAGATAGTCAGTCCGGTAGTAGCATCCCCCATCCACCCAGCTCTTTTTTGAATGCTGAACACGCCATACGGAAGGCTGTTTCCAATAGACCTTGCTCAAACTTTTACAAACTCGATCACTACCTTCCGCAGATGCATACTTAGTCATTCACCTTTGCATGCTGCTGCCCTTGCAGCGGCACGATCACCCATAGTTTGAGATTGAAGTTCATGGCACCTTCTTACTAGCACCTATGATACGCTCCATATACACGATACTACATCATTACCTGGTACAGCAGCCCACATGCAAAGCTCATGTGCAAATCATCAGCAAATCTCTTTGGCCCTAACTATAGCTGCTACCTCAAGTTACAAACATAGAATCCTAGACAGAAACCATATGATTGATCTGGCCCACATAACCATGCAGGATGTGATGATGGATGCATGGATGCAAACTGACAGCTGACTGGGAGTTATGCATCGAAACTTTTTCCAGACTAAGCAATAGCTTGGGTCAATAAGTGTGCAGAACATACCTACAAGTCAACTAGTCCACCAGTCATTCTAGCCAAAAAGGCACAAAGACACTACACTAGACTCTACCAAAGCTTCATCAACTCTAACTTATACTACTGTCACAGCAACCTAGATATCATGGATCATGCTCAAACTTTGAGTCTGAGGCAGCATGCCAACTTCTGCTGCCGCCATCCATGCTCTTGTCCATCCCAAGATGCAGAAGATAGCATGATGCATGATGTACGATGTATGATGTTATGTAGTGTCCCCCAGCCACCTCATCAGAAGACCGTTCACAGTAGGCGTCGTTTGTTATCAACTGAAAAATGCTGCTGTCCCCCTGGAAGCGACTAGTATGCTTCTCTTAATTTGATGCACATGCAGGTGCCCTGCCTTAATCCACCTTGGCTTGTGGCAGCCCCTGCAACGGGTATCATATCTTTAGACTGAAGTTCCTCAAAACCCTTGTTACCTAGCACCTTACACATGAATACATGGTACAGCAGCCCACATGCAATAATTGCAAAACCATGTACACTAGCGAACTACATTGCTTGGTCTCACATATGTACAGCAACCACTGACCACTATCTGCATGGTCCATTATGCTACAATAGCGAACTATTACACTGTTTGGTGTCATATATGTACAGCACCAACCACCACTATCTGCATGGTCCACTGTACTGCATGTCAAGAGACTGGGGTATCAACCACCACACGCATATGGCAACTAAGCAACGCACGGTGAACAGTAGTGCTACATATCACAACGAACTTCCTTCTGGATAGGGGCAGCTTAGATGCCAAACAACCTTACAAACCAGATTGGTATGCACGCTTCCTGTGGTGGGCCAGATGTGATGAGTGATTGCCATTTGATTGCCCAGCCACCAAGCTCTGTACAAGCACTTGAATCCTCTAGAGATACAGAGCCAGACAAGTGCTTGTCCAAGCAGACATCCTTGCTTAACGAGGTTGCGATGCCAGCTCCTCGGCGGGATGTAACTGTGCTGAGACTATAGATACCCCCCTCCTTAGCAGACAGCTTCCGTGGCAGCCTTTCATTTGCAGCTCTCAATACTCCAGACAACCTACCTGACCATCTCCACGCCTCTGCTGCGTTGATTTCAAAAACGCAGCCGATTCAGCCCACGCGCCATATCTATAGGGGGTTAGAACTAGAATTCTGGTGAACAGGGACTTACATCGCCCTGCGAACCGCTCACTACCTTCCAAAGGCCAGCGTGCGCGGGAAAGCTCATCTTCCCTAGTCGCTGGACTTGAACGTGACTCTGTCTGAGCTACCAGCCGGACTGAAAGCTATCGCGACCTCAGATAGAGGCAAAGACTCCAAAGAACCAGTCCCTCAGCGGTCAGCGACTTGCCTGGACAAGTTTAGCTGAAGCCAGTCCATCTCCTCGGGCCGGGCCCAGCAGGCTAACACAGGAGCAGAGATTCTCAAGGGCAGAGCTGCACGGAGAAATAAACCTACCATATCTGAAGCAGCTGCAACATACGTGGGCTTGTGGCAGTAAACCGTGACAGCATAAGCAAACTCATATGAGGAGAGATCCCTGACATCCACGAAGGAAAACCGAGATGACGCGAAGAGCACCAGCTTTTCTGCTGGCCACTCTTCTTGTCATCCAGTTTGGCATTTCCGGGCATGAGAACCATGACTACAAGCCCATGCTGGAGCCGCAGCTCTACTACTGTTTCATAAGCAACTTAGTTGCCCATAATTCCATGCCCTACCCAAGCCTGAGCAGCCACATCCCCCCAACAGCATACGTTACCATTGCCACGGGGCAGGGAACCTCTGGCCAAATTCAGCAGGCAGGTATCAACAGCAGCATACACATCCCCCCAACAGCATATGTTACCATTGCCACAGGGCGGGGTACCTATGCCCAAATTCAGCAGGCAGAAATCAGCAGCAATATTAACATGCCCCCAACTTCATGTGTCACCAGTGCCACGGGGTGGGGAACCTATGCCCAAAGTTCAACTAGGACCAGCAGAACCATCCTGATCCTTACTAAATGCGAAACTCAGACCAACGAGTTCATATCAGACCAGACTAACAACAGCTCCATGGAACTTTCAAACCGTGTGGAACAACCAGACTCACCTCCCTTATTGCCCATGGCTCCCAAGACCCTGCTCACCCATCTCCTGCTCTTTACCACTCTGGCTCTCCTCAGCACACTGATACTGCTGTCACTTTCTGACCTTTATGGGAGCTGTAGATATTTGTATAACCCCACGTACACAGTCGAACATGCCAAACCACGAAGGCGAAATGCCACAAGGAAAAGAAATTCCAGCCAGCGCACTGGCCTAGAAAGCGTCAAATGTGCCAGAAACAGCATGAAATCCTTGAAGCAAAGGCTGCAAGATAGACATGTCATGCATTATCAACTTCGCCTACACATGGACATGCAGCACCCTCACTACCTCAAACGAGCCATTGCAAAGCAAGTGAGGCGCTGCATCAAACGCAGCAATGGCTACTTGGAACGCGAAGCCTACAGAATCTACAGATACAACACTGTCAGATATATTGGCCCAACACCACCTGCACAGGCTAAAACTCCACAAACTGCAAACTTCAAGCTGCATGATAGTAAAGCAGCATTGACATCCTGCCCAGTAAAGGCTGCCCCATGTTCCCATTTCAGTGCATTTTTTCATTTTTTTTTTTCATTTTTTTTTTGCAGCTGCTTGGAAGATTAGGAATGCTTATGCTCACCCTTCTGATGTGGCGTGAGGTCCAACCAATGGGTTTGTTACCAACTATTGCTTGCACCCGGGCTTACAAGCCCTCCTTGCTTTCTTAAGTAGGAGGGAGGCTCTTACCCCCATTGGGGCAGCGGAGGTTTTGGGTGATTTTGACCTAGCTGTTGGACCTCATGTTTAGGCATATATTGTCATACATGTCGAAGTTTACCCGTATTCTGTTCCACCTCGCTGCTCTTTGTGACAGCTTGAGGTGCGGGGCCTATGGCACTTATTGCTATGGCATATCATGAAATGTAATAATAATCAGTGCAACTGCACACAAGAACCCATGCAGCCTGCCGCATGAGACCCAACCGCAAACTGCTGTCACCTGCCAGGATGGTGTCATCCACCCTCAGACTGTGCCCAATGCTCCTTTCCTGAAGAAACAGCGGCTAGGAAAGAGCGCATGTCACCATAACACTTGCTGCAACCCAAAGTGTCAAGGGCACTGCCAGAATTTCAGAACACTCTGCCCAGAGGGCCTCAATCGACCCGCAGCACGCACGACCTATGAACAACTGCATGGACTGGCACATCACCAAGTCCAGCTCGCATGCTGCCAGCAACCAAAAAGTGCCTGGGTGTACTGCCCCACTTACCTGCAGAGTATGCCTAACCTGGAAGACAGGCTGATTCCCATGTGGGTCAATGATCTCTTCAACCTCCTTCAGGACAATGCACATGCGCATCTGTATCTGGCAATGCCAGCCAAAGATCCTCCAGACCTGAGCGTCCGTCCTTGTAGAGGCTGGGCCTGGGTCCCTGCAGACTACTTCCTCCGCTGCTTCCACATAACCTCGACCAAGCAGGCCCTCCATGAGCATAGACTATATGACCGAAAACTGCCTCAAAGTGCACGGCAATGGCTACGCCAACCTATCCCGGCGACAGCAGAAAAGCAAAGCGACCACATGGAGGCAGGAGAAGCAATGTCTTTACACTACGTCGAGTCGAAGCTGTGCGAGTATGCAGTGCACAGAGCGGTCCTGGACAGACAAGATGCTGCCGCAGCAGAGCTCCTTGGCGAAGAATTGCAGAATGAGAGCCACGGCCAAGCAGATCCTAGACCCAGGGTGTATACCACTATACCGCGGGAGCAGGACAGTCTGAGAACGTTCCAGGGAACTTCAACAGGAGCTTCTTGCGGAGTGCTCTGCCTTGTCCCTCCCCCTATGCCAAGCATGCAAGGTGCAGGCAAGACTTCTAAAACACCACAGACACGAGGCCCCAAAGCTCCCCACACGCTAAAACGCAGGTCGAAGCCGGAGCAGGGTATGCGACGGATCAATGCAATGCTTGGAGCAGCAGTCCCTGGATTGGCCCCAGGCAGCACTGGCAATGCACCAACCAAACAGAACCCATTTAAAACAGCTGCCCCTCAGCCGCATAACATTGCAGCAGCCCCGCACATCTCCAGAAACGGTCTTCAACACCGCCCGGACCCCATTGTCGAACCTGATAGTGAGGACGAAGATGTTATCATGATCGATCAAGATATGGAAGGCCTCAGCGAACCTTACCATAAACCTTTCAGTCCCAATTGGGGAGATGCAGATGCTCAGCGTCACCAGGTTAGTCCCACCTCACACACACAGTGGGTTACACCAGAAACTGTAGGACTGTATTGCCAAGAGCAAGATCGCGGGAATTGTGCACTGCATGCACTCAATGCTATGGCAGGCAGAGCGATCATCACTCCAGATGAAGCCCAAGCACTACTCCGACATCCACAAGTCCCAAGACCAGCATACAGCGATAGGCCTGACTGCAATGCCGACGGCTGGTTCAGATGGGAGGCTATCAACAAGCTCCTATACTACACAACAACCATAGACTTGACCCTTCTTGTCCTAAGGAACCCTCAAAACCACCCACAGCACTCTGTCAGTACTAGCTCAGCAAAGGCACGGATACTCGCCCTGGCACCGCAAGGATGTAATGCATTGTTCCTGCATAGACCAGGCCACTTCATATGCTGGAAACGCAGCCCTATAAACGGCAAATGGTACAGCCTGGACTCAATCCCCTATGCAACAACACGCACAATAAAGGAGTTGACTGATGCCGACTGGGCAGCATTCAATGGCACGATCAGTACAACCATAGCGGCTGATGCATACCTCCACAACGCCACTGGGTTAACTCTGTACAAACACAGGTATACGCCGTCCCCGGCAAACAGAAGTCACATGCAATATGTGGACCTAGCAGGCATTGAGCTCCATAAAGCAGGCCCAACCCAGCGCCCTGCTGCTGCATGGATTGAGCAGGATACAGAGCGAGCCCGTGCCCGGGCCCAGAGAATAGCACAGGCCCGAGCTGGAACATCTAAACAGCTCCCAAAAAGCAAGCCTGCACAGTGCGGCATAGCACCACAGACAGCCCAGGCTGCCCTGCAGCCCTCCAAGACCCAGAAAAAACCTACCATTGCAGCCAAGAAACAAACAGAGGCACGCCACCGTCACAGCCCTTGGAGGCCCGCAACCCTACTGAACATTAGAGTGTGCAGTCAAGTTGCCAGTCACTGTGGGCTGCACGCATTAGAAGCCATGGTAGGACAGGTCATTGCCACTCCACGAGAGGTCACCATGTACCTTCAAGAGACCTGGCCTGCAGGGGAGGATAAGGAAGGGCAGGAGGGTGATCACTACTCCACACAAGGCAACTACTCAGATCTTGCACTGCAACGCATTCTGTATTGGTTTTGGTGCAGGAGGGCTTGCCAAGGAACTGAATTTTTGGAGATGCACGTGATATCTGGCCATGAACAGCTGCAAAAGGGCAATTCTAACGAAGCAATCATACGACTGCTACACCAGGCCGAGGCTTTCATGGTAAACTATACAATTCATCCATCCGCTGGGCAGGATAGTGGCAGACACTGGCATGTTGTGAGAAAGGGAAGGACTGACAATGGCCCTACACCTGACTGGTATCTAGTTGACTCCCTGGACCAGGCTGCCCATCCAGGCCACGTGAAAGTCATGACGGAGGCCGACTGGAAGAATATCCATGGCACTCTATACATCATCAAACAAAGCACAGAAAAACAAATGCTAGATTCATGTGAATTCACCGATGAGGAACTACTAGCACATCAAGAGAGACTTGAAGGAGAGGAAGCACGAACAGCTCACACCTACATAAGAGAGCCAAGCAACCCGGCCCCTCGGCTACATATAGAGCAGGCTCAAGCCCAACGTTCAGGCCTCACCCAGGCCCCCATCAGAAAACTGAATACGAACCCTCCAACAGAGCCGGGGCAGCGCAACGAACCTAGAAAGACCAAGGCACCAAAGCCAGCCAGCACTAATGCCAAACCCTCCAGTATCCCAGTCATAGAGAACTATTTTCACAAGCAAACACAGCCCACAGCGCACATTGAGGAGATATTGCACCCATCCCTACACTCACAGCAGGCACAGGGGCTCTGCACAGGAACCGAAATAGAAGCTCCCAATAAAGAGAGTGCTACAATCCCCAAGCTGAAAGTGATGACTCTTAATGTTCGGGGGCTGCACTCTAATCTTGAAGATGTCCTCGACGTGCTGCAAGACCACCAACCTGATGTACTCGTTCTGACAGAAACCAAACTAACAAGAAAAGCATGCAGCCAGGCATGCAAATATCTCAGTGGCCATGGATATGTACAACGACACAGCGCATGCCAGTACAATCCTAGAGCAGGAGTAACCCTACTAATCAACAAGAGTTTTGCAGACCTGGGAACTGTCGAAACAATTGACATCCCTGGGGACCTTGGTGGTTACATAAAAGCAGTGCAGCTTCGCATGGAGGTCTCTACACCGTTAACAATTGTTGGGGTATACATGCCTACCAGCCATCCCTCAGACAAGCTTGTCAGATCCCAAATCTACAGGAGAATGAAAGCACTGACAGAAACGGCCAATGACAAAGAGGAAGGTCGCCACAACATAATATTTGCAGGGGACTTCAATGCAACATTGAACAAGATGGATAGAGCAAGTGGCAATACCAACCCAATGGACAATGCTCACCAAACACAAATTAAGGAAGCCAAACTCTATACCATGGACCCTGTCCAGGCTGGTCACCCCAGGAACTACACATGGAGAAAGGGATCAGCTGAACAGCTCGCAAGCCGCATTGATGACATGTTCACAAACAATGAAGCCCTTCCAGCCTCTGCAGTCACACACATATGGGATATGACCGGCAAAGGCACAGATCATGATCTCTTGGAGGTCTGTGTTCCCTACCACAAGCTCAACATGCTCCCACCCCCACCAATCACACCTGAGAGTGCTGAGAAGGCAACCCTTGAAAAGCTAAAACGACTGACAAAACTCACAAAGGAGGAAAGGGAGGGCCTTAAGAATACAGTGGAAGAAAGACACGGTGCAGCGTATCACCAGCTTAATGAGCATGTGCAACGCTTACTGCATACTGATGTGTACCCACATTGGGAGCGCCTATCTAGTGGAGACCCCGCAAGCGTGGGACCCCTCCGCGCGCTTCATCTTGGAAGTGCAGCTGACCCTGCCGCTCAACGGGAGCTTATGGAAGAGCTGAACACCCAGATGGCTGACCTGCTGCTGCAGACTCGGGACACCATGCTAGCAGAAGGTCCAACCACCATGACAAATCCAACAGGACACCACTATCGGCCCAGACTTGTGTCACTCCAACGCGATGGCCTGATTAAGCTACGCAAGAAGGTAGTCCACGCCCTGAGACAAGAGAATGTGGAGGAAGCACAGCTGCCCGCAGAAGTGTGCAAAGCAGTTGAAGCACTGAACAGAACAGATGTGCGCAGCGGCAGTTCTCCTCAACCCCTCAAAGACTCTCTCAAACAGATTAAAACCAAAATCCGCAAGGAACTACGGGTCCTTGACAGTGAGCACCAAACAAAGCGCAAGCAAAATGCCATTGCCAAAAGGCAGGCACTGTATGACCAAAGGCAGAAGATAGGCAACCAAATGATTACTGGCCAATTCAAGGGGCGCAACAGCATGCAGCTTAGAGCAATTAAAACTGGAGAAGATAAGGTAGTTACAGACCCAAAGGGAGTCATGGAAGCCATCACAACATATTATACGCCCAAGCTGATGCCAGCAGCAGGTGCTGGTAGCAAAACTGGACTGTACCACCCATCAGAGCAAGCAAGGTCATATCCCTGGCTACAACCCAACGCCCCAGATACCTTTGACCTGAACACAGCCATCACTAGCGGTGCTGCTCCACGACGATGGCTGCACAATGAAATAAGGGACCAGCAAGCTTTTCAGGCCTGCCTCAAATCACTGGCTTGCGGCAAGGCCCCGGGACCCGACCAAATAACAAATGAGATGCTGAACATGCTGCCTCCCCAAGGACAAGACCTCCTACACGGTTACATCCAATTGATGTGGGCAACAGGCTACACCCCGAAAGCATGGAAAGAGAGCACCACAGTGCTCCTGTTCAAAAACAAAGGCACACCCCTCAAACTGCAATTCTACAGACGCATTGGCCTAGAGATGACAATATACAAACTATGGACCAGAATGATCACATGGGTCCTTGCTGACTATGCCGAAAGACACAACATTCTGAGCTACACCCAGGGTGGGTTCAGAAACAAACGAACCTGCATGGACCAGCTGGAGCTGTTCACCCTCTTGCTTGAGGATGCCAAACTGACCCGGAAAGACATCTATCTCCTTATGGTTGACTTTTCCGAGGCTTTTGACACAATTGACCATGACAAGCTGCTGCAAATCATGTATGACCTGGGTTTCCCGACAGATGCCACAGAGGTGGTCAAAGACCTGTACACGGGTGCAACAACAGCATTTACAACCCCATTCGGGAATACCGAACCAATGCCCATGGACAGAGGGACAACTCAAGGTGACAGCCTCTCACCGTTTCTGTTCATCTTATATCTGGAGCCCCTGCTACGCTGGCTAAGGGTAGGTGCCAGAGGATACATCCCAGGTGCATACAACAACCGTGATACGCTTTTCAAACTGAAACAGCAGATCCCAGATGTCACATATGCGGATGACCTGAACCTGATATGTTCATGCATTGGGGATTTAACCAGCCAAGCTGACAAGGTCACCCTGTATGCTGACTGGGGACACCTAAAAATAAACAACACAAAGACCCTCCTCACAGGTGCCAGATATGGGGCTGACACCAAAGACCCTTTTAATCTGGAGAAGCTCCGGCGTAGCCTAACTGATGTGAAGGTCCAACGGTCCCCTGCAACACTCCACGACCCACGAAAACCGTTCCGTTACCTGGGCCTGCAATTCACCATGCACCTTGACTGGTCAGCCCAATATCACCTGACCAGGGATACCATTCGAGACATGTGTCACAACATGAAGCACTCATACGCTACAACCTCCCAAAAGATGCGCACCCTGAATACATGCATACGGACAAAAATTCGGTATGCATTCTGTGTGGCCCCTTACACCAAAGCTCAGCTCAAAGCGTTAGACAGCCCCCTCTGTAGGGCAGCCAAAGAAGCATATGGTCTTCCCAACAGTACTGCCACGGCAGTAGCACATGAAGACGTCAGTAAAGGCGGTCTAGGGTGCCCCTCCCTACTAGCAGAGTACAATACTGTACAAATACAGCGGTTGACAGAGGCTCTCAATGACCCCGGACCAGTGGGAGAGCTCAGCCGTACACGCCTGCAGACAGATGGCAGCTGCCTGGACAAACTGACAGCAATGGCTCGCCCTGCCCTAACACACCACAGCCTGAGGCTGAGGCAGGTGATTGCATGCGCAAGCATAGATGTCGAGCTCAAAAAGCAGGGACTTGGCCCAACAGAACTACCCGATACCAGCCCATTCTTGCAAGACCTGCAGAACATGCAGGCACTTGCAAGCCCCCAACCACCAGACCTCCTCCTAGCTGACCTTCACCAACTCAGACAAGTAGGTATGCACCGACTTCAGGACATTATGTCTTCCACAGGTAGAACTGTCCTTACAACAGGACAGCTCATGTTGAAACTGGACAAGGATATCACCGCTAGGACGCTGACCGCTTTTAAACGTATTGCATACATGCTCACTCTCCCGCCAGGCATAACAAAAGAAACCTACTGCAGCAGGCCACCTGTGCAAGCAGGACATGGTCCAACAATCCATCCGGAGTATGCAAGGCTGCTGAAGCTCCACAACATCATCGATGACATAGACATACGCAATGCACCTCTCCCAGCATTGTGGGCTGCACAGACACATGCCCCAAGCACAGAGCAAGCCCTGACAGAGATACAGGCTTACCTGTCCTCACTCAGCGCACCACCAAGAGGCCACACTAAAAGCAGCAGTGTGCGCCAGACTGCAACAGACATCACAGCCCCACTGGTGTACCGAATAGAAACAGGCTATCACGTTTACCAGCAAATCAAAGATGAGAAAAGACAGCCCTTCAAAGATATGCGAGAGCAATTATATAACAACTTTGCAGAAGGGCAGGACCAAGTAGAAGGTATAGAAGGTCTGGCAGTGGCGGCACGCCACACCGGACGAGGGCAAAAGAGAAAGAAAGTAGCAACACAGAACCAGGTCATTGTGCGATGGGCCCCAACAGTTATGCAAGGATGGGTGGTGGAACTGGCTAAGCAAAAGGGCTATCACATTGATGATGCTCCAGAGCACGCTCTACAGCCAATGACCCATCATGAAGTCTGCAACACACCAAACCTCCCGACTGAATGCTGCTGTCCTAACGCCCACCTGCCAGCACGACGAATCCCTGCACGTACAACCCTAGCACATTGCAGCATATGTAGCAGACGATATCATATTGATTGTCTCCCGCTAACCCATCGCCCTGCAGGGGACATATTGGACGAGGATGTCACGACAGGCTGGACCTGCACTGAATGTAACAGGGATCAGTATGCCACTAAAGGCCTCCCTCTTGATATAAGGCACTACAACGTCCATTGGAAGCCCAGTCGAGAAAGTGAGAGCGACCTCATCGCACATAATCCAGTTGTTGCTGAGATGATTGCTGCTTACCGGTTGCAACAGGCAGCAGCAGCAAATGACCGGTCCCCGGCAACTCCTGCACTTGGCGAGCTGGCTCAAGCTCAGCAAGGGTTATCGGCACTGCAGCAACAAGGCGACTACTACCCCGATCACCCTCGAAGAAACAACATCAACATTGGACAGCAGTACAGCAACATTTTCGACATGGACACATCACCAATGAACCCCCATGCTGATATCCACCCCACAGGAAGACACGAAGTCTATATTAGAGAAGTAGAGATGTGCATAGATGGACAACTGTGGATAAAAACGCTCGCCTGCATATACACACCAGATGGCAAATGTCGCTACACCCTCACCCCTGAAAGGACAGCAATACTGTACCAACAGTACTGCCACAGCACTTGCCACAAACCAAAGGCTATGCGGAAGTTGAAGGCAGGTACCTTTCCCCAAGAACTGTATGCCCTCATGTGCAGGTACAGAGATGGAGCACAGATCAAAGATCACAAAGCCATTAGGAAGGTCCAAATAAAGAACCACTGGGCCACTCCCCCTGAGGTGTATGAGGCTCTCAGGCAGCTCACAGACATAACAAAAGAGAGATTCGCAAGCCCACTCAATTACAACCCAACATTTACGATGTACTGGAGCGCCCACAAAAGGGACCAAATCTTTGGGGCAAAATGGGATAGCTACAGATATAGGTGGACCGGCGGAAGCGTGCACAACCCAGAGTATGAGGACGAAGACCTGAATAAGAACATGGCTACTGCCATAGCAGCGGCCCGTAACACAACAGCCCCTGTCTTTGGCATACATATCCTGCCTGCCTGGTCCGATGCAAACAGAACTGCCTACCTTGCATGGCTACAACACTTCCCAGAAAACTGCATGCATCTCCTACAAATACCCCGAAAACACTTCAGGTTCCAGAAACCCACAACTTGGGAACGGGGCGACATGTATGCAGGAAACCCTAGATGGGACGTAAATATCATTGTCACAGGCAACGCAAAGGGTTTTGAGGCCCACCTCCGTTACTGGGAGAGCGGCTACATGACCAGGTTTCTGCAAACGCTGCAGGATGCCATTAATCAGTCCCTGCCGGACGACAAAGAGATACAAGACATCAGCATGTACTACAACCCCCCAAGCAGCAATGCCCCGCCCAGCACATCTCATCAGCCAACATTGCTGACGCCAAAACAGCTCAGCAAAATGGGTTACCCCAAACAAATAAACGGCTCTGAGTCCCTCCGGGACGATTCTGCCACCAGTCAAGACCCTCCAGCCATGGTTGACGCCAGCACTACACTGGATGACCTAGAAACGCAATTAGCCACTGCCCTACCAACAGCCCCACCCCTCCGGTACAATTGGAAAAACTATGTCTACACAGATGGTAGCTACAAGCAAACAAGCCACAAAGCATCACCAATAGATGCAGAGTGTGATGCCCCAGGCATAGGGGCAGGAGTGTACTTCCCCCCACAAGCAGCCAATGAGGACGATGAACGTGGGGTTCCAATTGTCCCTGCAGGTGACAGCCATCCCCAGAACACCATAAACAGAGCAGAACTGGTTGGTATCCTTGCTGCGCTGAGGCATGGAGCCCACATGATAGCCACCGACAGCCTCAGCTCAATGTACCAAATCAAAAAGATGCTGAGACGCCCACAAGATCTCCTAAATCACCAGCACTGTGAGCTTATTAAAGAGATAGTAACCGAGATCGTCAACAGGGGACTGAGGACAACCCTTCACAAGGTCAAGGGCCATGCTTCCATAATCGGTAATGAAAAAGCGGACGCAATCGCTAAGGCGGCTGCGACAGGGGACACCTCCGACTATGAGGAATGTGAGAAGTACGAAAGTCCTAGTAACAACAGGTTGACCCAATATTGGCCGTACAAGACCCAATGGAACAATCGTTGGTCACTGACCAATGGGCAGCGCACGTTGATTGACCGTTTCAAGCGGGTGAACCCTTTGACAGACCTTCACGACTCGGTACGTCATTACTGCCACCAAAAGAGTCGCTTTGGGATGGCAAACAGAGCTACCTGTTATTTCGAGGCTTTTAAAAGGATTGAGGAAAGACTGGACCTGCCTGCTAGCAACGAGTACATGACCTCGGGAAAAATCAAGTATGCAGAACGAAAAACCGCTTTGCGCTACCGGTACGGGACCATGTGGACAAGGAAGATGGCCTATAGGTGTGGACATGCACCTAGTAGCAAATGTCTCTTGTGCGGTGACGAGGATGGCGGACACCACACAGCCTCAGGATGCCCAGCTTTGAAAAGAATGTACATCAACAGGCATAACAAGGTCGGCCGACTAATCATGACAAGAGTGTTAAGGGGACGCAAAGGAGCATTTGTCATTCAAATGGACCTTGGATCAACTGAAAATTGTGCAGAAGACGGCATCATGGCCCACCAGTCTAGAAACATCCCGTGGGAGCTCCTTCCAAGGGGCCTAAAGGAGGCAGTGCAACAAGCACAAGGCACCACCGATAAGCGCCCTGATGGTATGCTCTACAAACCCAAGATTGGAAACAACCCAGCAGAGTACTGGATAATAGAGGTCAAGATCTGCAGGGATTCAGACCCAACAGGCCAGCAAAGCAAAGCTGATTATCAACACCAAGTACTCATTGACAAAATCAAAGACATAGACCCCACTGCCAAAGTATGGTACTATCCCTTGCTTGTCGGAGTTGCAGGCACCATATACAACAGTACCACCATGAATCTGCAAGCCCTCGGTATCAAAGGGCAAGCTCTAAAGCAATGCATTTCAGAAGTACATACTGCAGCAGTTAAGTCCTTACACAGCATATACACAACAAAAAGAAAACTGGAAAAGCCCAAAGAGCCTCAATGGCACAGGAGGAACTACAAGAAAGTAAGCTAACAAAGGCGGGTGGGCGGAAGCCCACCCACGGATGTAACTATCCTATGGTAGGCTGGCCCAGTGTAATCCTTACACCAATGGGCCCCTCCCTTAATCTTACGCGGGAGGGCACCTCACGCCCCTCCTTGCGTAGCTCTCTCTCTCTCTCTCTCTCTCTTGTCCAAGCAGACCCAGCCAAGCCGGCATGCCAACACGATGACGTAACTTCTTCAGCTCATCACTGTCATTCAACATCGTACCACAACGGCAAGGTGTGCTCTCTTATCCCTTCAGCAGGAGCCTGT
Organism: Pseudopediastrum boryanum; assembly: GCA_963556185.1. Classification (NCBI taxonomy): domain Eukaryota; kingdom Viridiplantae; phylum Chlorophyta; class Chlorophyceae; order Sphaeropleales; family Hydrodictyaceae; genus Pseudopediastrum; species Pseudopediastrum boryanum. The sequence continues at coordinate 3,757,244 of OY744511.1, read as the reverse complement.
GGTGACGACCTGCAGTGACTGTAGTAAACAGCAAAAGTAGACCCATACAGTCAGGCAAGTCAAGCAGTTGGGACTCAGTCAAGCCTCAGTCAGTAGTCCAAACCTAGAGTACCTTACTGATCCCTAAGCCACTATCCATCATGGATACTTATGATATGCACGTGTAGAGGCCTTGACAAGAGGAGGGGTCCTTCGGCCGCACTTACACAAAGAAGCTACAGGACGTGAGCTTGTGCAAGCCTGAACTAGGTGGCGTCCTTGATTTCAAGCAGCAGATGTTTGCACCTACTCAATTATCTGCAGTACTATCCAAAGGCCAGGAGGGAGTAGTATTCATCGTGTCACGAAACCAGATGCAGCAGAATCATTGGTGGCACATCTATGGGCATACATGTACAGCCTATGATGAATGCCCCTGCCTGAAGGACCTGCCTTCAAGATATAGATCATGGTGAGGCAGTACAGGTAGTAATGCTATCGTCCAATCAAACGAGTATGCTATTTGCAAAGGTGAGACCCAGCCTCGCAACAATTCTGCATCTCCATGAATGTGCAGCCACAGTCCAGGGCTTAAGCATGCATACCTGTCTTTGTGGGGTTCTTCACGTAAATGCAGAGGCCAGTGTAGGGACTGAAGCTCAGGGTGCCACTGGAAGCAATGATGTAGTAGCCGAAAGAGTTCCATGCTAGACAGCTTGGGGTGGCATTGCAGATCTTCTCAGCTTCTGCAGGGGTGGTCTGGCTTTCTTTAGCTCCAGCCAACTTGCCCCAGTTGGTGTCTGCCTTGAGAGCATATCCAGCCTTGGCAGGGGCACATGCTGATGCAGATTTTGCCGGCGCAGGGTTCTTCACGTAAACGCAGAGGCCAGTGTAGGGACTGTATTTCAGGGTAGCTGCGCCACTGGAAGCGATGATGTAGTAGCCGAAAGAGTTCCATGCTAGGCAGCTTGGGTTGGCATTGCACATTTTCTCAGCTTCTGCAGGAGTGGTCTGGCCTCCTGTTGACCCAGCCAGCTTGTCCCAGTTGGTGTCTGCCTTGAGGGTGTATCCTGCCTTTGCAGGGGCACAGGGTGCGGCAGCCGCAGCAGAGACCTTCTTGGCGCACTTTCCAGCAGTGCATACCATGGGCCCTGTGAGAAACGAAAAAGAGCATGATAAGAGCATGTCCTTGGTGGAGTAAAACTCATCCCCAGTCGTAGGTTGTGTTGTTGGACTACATTGCATGTCTCTTAGGATTCAGTTTGGGGTAGTTTCATACACCGATTAGCAAGAATCAGATGTTATCCAAGTCACTTGTAGGTCACTAGGTAGGGGCCACTAAGCTAGGAGGCGCACTCTGCCCATAATGTGCCTGTGGAAGTCATGCATCCAGCTACTAACACCGGGTGTCACACTGAGAATGACCGTGTGTCAGCGCCCATGTCATGTAGTGTAGGGCGAAAGCTGGTTTGGTATGAACAGGTAGGCAGAGCGGTCCCAACGTTGGCGACTGTCTTGCAAGCAATCCATTCACCTTTGTAGTCAGGAGGAGGCCCTTTGGTGCCTGCGGTTGCGTCACAATCCTCATCGTAGGTGCAGCCGCTGTCCACGTAAGCGGTTTTAGTACTGCAGAAGCCCACTCGAGTGTTGCAGTAGACCTGGGCTTGGCCACCGGAATAAGAACAATCGTTTGCTGACTTGCACTTCGCGGTCTGAGCGAAGGCAGGACCTGCCAGGATTGCGCTCAGCGCAAGGAACAAGGTGAACTTTGCCATGTTAGTCCGCGTGTATGGGCAGGGTATGCACTTCCGTCGGTGTACCGGCACCATGCGAAAGCTTGCTTAAATAACATGTAGAAGCGAGGTCCTCTTGGCCGGTTCAGTTTCCGGATTACCAGGAACTTCCAGTGTGGATTTCCAGGAACTTCCGTGTAACTCAGCCAGTCGGGTCACTGGGAGAACTTCCGGACAATCAACAAGGGAAGCTCCACGCCTATTGTTCAGCAACCACCTGCAGCCCACGTCCGACGCTGGTAACGCTATGGTTCGTCCTGGGCCCATTCCATGGTGGTTGGGTCTGGTTGCATATATCCCTCTGTGGTTGAGTTATTTGCATGGTTCTTGTACATCTCCAGCCCGTGGTAATCGTCATTGTTTGCCATGCCCTTGCAACCGATGGAGGAGTGGGTGGTGTTCTTGATCATGGGCTCTGTCTTGCCTGGATACATGTTTCGGTATCAGTACTGCTTGGTTGGTGGTCTGGAAGCCATTGTGCTTGGATCCATCCGATGGTGTGTTTGGTCGTTTCGACCTAGCAGCCCTTTGCGGTTGCCACACCTTAAATGTTTGTTGTTGTTGTTGTCGTCTTGTAAGACATGTTTGGGGCATGTCTTGTATCTTTGTTCGTTTGTTGAGTTGGTTAGGTTGGGAATTAGGTTGGGGGTTCAGTCCCCAAACTTGTATTGTATTGTATTGTATTATTAGGTTGCAGAAGAGTTACATGTGAGCTCAGCACATGCTTTGTGTTCACCCCGTAGCTGCCATTGTTTGCAGCAACAGCAAGGCTATGTGGGGTATTGTGAGGCAGGCCCAGTGAGGCCGAGCGTGATATACAGCAAATCGTTATTTTGCGTGTGCAGTTGTTTCAGGCGCTAGTACTGAGCAAGGCATTAAACTGCTTGGCTTGCTGTTGACTGGGTCAACTGGTCAGCACATGGCAAGTCGAAATGGGCTGGCCTACCTGACATACATGGGCTGGCAAGGGATCTAGGGTGGGCTGGTGGCAGCCGTTGTGTGAGTTTTGGACAGGACTTTGATTGAGTATGCCGTTGGAGCCTAATTTGGCTCCTTGTGGGCGGCGCTGCCCCCACCGGCGCCCCGCTTTGACGGGGCCATCTGGTAATTGGTAATTGGTAGTACTTCCAGTGATGTCAGATGGGTCTGAAATATGGTCGCTGAGCTGCCATTTGCAAACCTCTTCAAAACGTATGACAGAATACGTTTTGGAGGCAAGTGGGTGGTACTAGTTGGCTTAACTAGGAAGTCGATCTCACAAAAGCTGTTGCATGTTGAGCTTGGCTGTATGCCTGTATCGTTTACGTGGGTTCAACCCATTGAATGGCTTGTGGCCACCCAACAACTGACGGAGCCGACTTCGGCTGCAACACATACTCAATGAAAGTCCATGTCCCAGAGTCTCAAACTGGCTGGCGCCCACCTGATCCCTTGCTAGCCGGCCGGCAATGGATGTCAGGCCAGCCCAGTTCAACTTGCCGTGTGCTGACCAGTTGAACCGGTCAACAGCGAGCCATCCAGAGCATAGCGCCTTGCTCAATACAATAGAATTTGAGGACTGAAAACATGAGCCCCGTCACGTCAAGTTATGGATGCTGC